>CAUYON010190221.1:0-11583 GCA_963573935.1 Arctocebus calabarensis
GCTGTCACCCTGGATAGAGTGCCATGGCATCACAGCTCAGAGCAACCTCCAACTCCTGGGCTCAAGCGAGTCTCCTGCCTCCGCCTCCACGTAGCTGGGACTACAGGCATCTGCCACAATGCCCGGCCATTTTTTGGTTGCAGCCATCATTGTTGTTTGGCAGGCAGGGGCTGGATTCGAACCCACCAGCTCAGGTGTATGTGGCTGGCGCCTTAGCCCGTTGAGCCCTAGGCGCCGAGCCGGGATGTAGAATACTCTTAAAGGTATTTCACAACTTTAATCTTTTATTTCTCTAATCACAACCATAATATTTCCAATTTAGTTATATGTAACTGCAGAATCTTATTTTGATATAAATATCATAAGTACCAGATACACTAATGTCCTCAAACTTACTTAAAACAACCTTATATGTCCCATCTTTTCAGATCTAGTCCATGGAAAAGTCACTTTTTTGGGGGGGGGGGACATTTAAAGGACTTTATAAGAAGTCACCTTTTATTACAAAGACATGATCTTGGTATTTACTATTGTCTACTTCTTAAATACTATTAAAAATGTTCCAAATGAGCCTTATGAAGTAGATAGGTAGTTTTATTGCGCTTATTTTATTGCCTTTATTTTGTCTCCTTTTAGATGAGGAGACAGTTAAGTTCTACTTGGATATTAAGACTATTAAAACAATGTTAGAGGTCTCAAAGGTATTGTTTTTTTTTGTTGTTGTGAGGGGAGGAAAAGTGGGTAAGGAAGATTAGACTGTCCCTGGTTGAATGTTCACGCCACATGTCACTTACTCAAAGTCTCTTCCTTGCATGAGGCCACATTTCCTTGGTAGAGGTCAGAGTGCCCAGTTCCTTTTCTATCCTAACATTTTTCACTCAAGCTTTGTCATTTGTTAACTGCCATCGTCCCCTAGACTCTGAGCTCCCCAGTGGCAGGGTCTCGTCTTGGGTCACCACTATGGACCCAGAACACCAATACATGGGTTGCCCGGGTCATCCAGGCAACCAATTTTTAAAGAAATCCTCCTATCTTCCCATTACTTTTCCAAGTGCAGTGGATGTGGCTGTTGAACAGAACAGATTAAATCACTGCATCAAATGAAGAACAAACAGGGTGATTAGTAAAATGGAGGAGCAGAGGAGGAAGTAACCTGGGTGCCCTTGAGATACGAACCGTTTGGAGGAAAACCCCAGTGGGAAGAAAATAAACACTTACTGCAGGTCTTTTCAATGCTAGGCCGTGGGCTAAGCATTTCTAAGTAAATTATTTTCATTTATTCTTTACATGTGATTATTAGTTCATTTTACAGAGCTTCAAGAAGACAAGTATCTCGTGCAAGGTTACTCAGCCAGTTTAAACAAATTAAACTTTAGCCCGTTCCCTTCAGGACTCCATATGCATTTTTCTCTACATGCCTATTAAAGTCACAGGCCTTAGTTTAAAAGCAATTTCCCAACAAGTTTTTTAAAATGACACTTTCGTCTATATTCTGTCATTCTTGCATTATAAAGAAAGCATCAACTCTTGATCATGGCCAACTACTCTTTTAGCATAGTTGCTCCCTAAATTAGTAAGAGTCCTACCCTATGCAACTTCTCAATTATGGTTGTTAACTTAGAACGTAATGTAGGAAACTCTAATAACTCAGAAAATAAGGGAGATGATCATTCAACATCACAACCCAAGCAGAGATGAAGGAAATACTGTTACAGGTTTTGTATTCCTTATCTGAAATGCTTGAGTTTTTTGGGTTTCAGATTTTTTACCCATGAGACATCGAGCATCTCAAATACAAAAACCCTAAATTAAAAAGTCTCCAATGAGCATTTCCTTAGAGTCAGCACTCAAAAAGTTTTGGATTTTAGCCGGATATAGAAGCAAGCACCTGAGTCCCAGCTACTCAGGAGGCCGAGAAGAGAAGATCCTTTGAGCCCAGGGGTTCAAGGCTGCAATGAGCTCTGAGAACAACCATTGCACTTCAGCCTGGCAATGCACTGAGACCATGTCTCTTAAAAAAGGTTTTGATTTTCGAGCATTTCTGATGCTCAACCTACACTACCATGCTCTTTGATCAGATTTTGTTCATGAGTGGGTTAAGAATTTTGGATCATTTCAATTCTTTTGGGATGCTGGCTTTAATTCATATGGTGATATAAGAGATGAGAAAAAGTAAACGGGGTCAGAACAATTCAGTGTGCAGGTCAGTGCCTTACAGTGGACTCAGGAAAAGCAGAATGACAAGACCAAAGTGCCTGCAGTGAAGCCAACTCTGATGTCTAAGACATGCCTGAGCTTCTGATATCCATTCCATAAATCTTTGCAAAGTTTTGTGAATTTATCTAACCCTTTAAAATGGGTTACTACATTGAGTGTATCCTTTCCTGGGTTGAATTGAGCTTACTATCTTTGAGTTTGAACTGATAATCTGGGTTCAATGAATAATGAATATTTTATCCAGAAAGAAAAATCCACACATATATGTATTTCTCCTGCCAGTGAAGCTCCATTTATAAAGCTATTTTTAAAGATGACTCAGTGAAGATGAAAGCAAGCCAGATGTGAAAGGTTCAAACAACAACTAGGTGAAAAATAAAAACCTGGGATGCTAAGTTTAACAGGCAGATATCAAGCCATGACCCCTGTGTTCTTCACAGATACCGAGGTACAGCTTTTCATGTGGTGAAAAGCTTTAAGGTGAAGTCCCATAAATGTGACTGTGGTGGCTACTTGTAGCTTAAAATAGCAAAATGAAAAAAAAAATCAGTCTTGCTTTTCAAGACTGACTGGGACAGGTGTAAGAGAAGAAGCTGTAGCAGGGCGAAGTGTAAGCCTTGATTGGAAAATAATTTCAGGCAGTTAGAAAATAAAATATAGGAAGTCAAAATAAGGAGAGAAATTCTCACTCCGTAAGTTATTTTTTTTTCCATCAAGAAAATGTTATTCAAATTTAAAATTGTGAGAAATTTTCTGGTAGAAGAGTTATTATGGTTTCATTATGTTAATCTGAAACTCTTCTAATTAAAAACACATGAAAAAAGCAAAGTTAAATTTAGTATTAACAGCAGAGTTTAATTATATGTATTTGCCTTCCTTTTTTTGGTGAGGTTTAAATCTGATCTGCCAGGGATGCCTTAAATTTTTTCTACACAAATTCAAAAGGAAGATCAGTAAGCCTCAAAGCAAGTTTGGAAGCTGATCATAGCAATGGCTGAGAAAAAAGTGGAGGGAGGTTTCAGGATGGGTTGAGATTCCTCACCGGAAGATTCCTTACTTGTCTATGTGATCATAAGGCTCAAAAGATGCCTCTTCTGGCTCCTACCAGAGTTGCCATGTTGCAAAACCCTATAAAAATTGCAGTGTCACATAGACCACACGCTCTGGGACATGAGTTCACATGCAAACACTGCCACAGGTATCTCCGCCACAGCCTCCCTTCTCTTGCCTCTAACACTCAAGAAAATAATTTGCTTCTTGGAGTCTGTGTCCTGGGAGATTTTCTGTATTTCTAGGAGATCAATATCCAGGGTGATGCTTAGGACGGATCAAATCCATTTGAATATTTATGAGCTACTTATGCTTCAGCTAGTAGGGTGTTAAACATCATCACAATGATAGCCCCTGCTTTTTGAGCATTTATACTGTGCTAGGCACTGTGCTAAGAACTTTAGAAGCAGTAACTCTATCTTCACAAAAACCCCGTGGAGTAGGTACAGATGAGGAAACCAAGGCACAGAGAAGCCAGCAAACTTGTCCAGAGTGACAGAGCTGGTAAACAACAGGGCTGCGATTTGAATCCAGGACGTTTGGCACCAGAGTCCAATTTTATGAATTTTTAAATTGTTATTTATAATCCTTCAATTTATGCGGTGACTATCTCAAAATTATACTTAGTACTCAATTGTTTTAAAGGTCATTTGTTGATTACCTTTATGATGATAGTGTTACTTCCTAACTCTGGGAAGAAAACAAATGACAGGATTGGGGAAGGCAGCGTTCTGTTACCATTAGGAAGACCATGTCAATTGGTACATAGGAAGGTGCCAAGTCAATCGTGACTTGCACCCCAATCGCACGCAGAGTCAGCCTGAAGCTCAGGGAGGTGTCCCAGCAGCTGGGGCCTGGCCCTCTCCGTTGGGGTGTGCAGGAGATCCCTAGGGATGGAGGATGCTTAAGAACTTAAGAACCTGAGGATTACACACATAAGTAAAACAGATTTTTTTTCTAAATAAGGATGCTATAAATTTACTGAACACATGTATTGCACTGTTCTGCAGAAAGATACTTACAGGTACAAGCCAGGTAACTCAACTTTTTTTTTCCTATCACAGCTTAATGTAGGACACTGTGGTATATGTTTCTCTTTGTGGTGTTTTAGAAGGCAACTGAACCCCATTGCTGGACACCCAAAGACGCTCTTGCACTGTTTGAATTTCCCTGTTGTAAATCAGGCAAGCTAATTTGGTATCTGTGATATCTTTGATATCAAGCCAGCCTTATGAACCTGGAGATATGCTGAAAGGTAAGTGAGAAGTGAGTTACGGTTAAAAAATTCATCAGTGATAGTATTATGGTTGTAATATTGGCATACTGACATATCAATGTTAAAATTTTTTTAAAATGAACACTTACTGAAAAGCCAGAGTCTCATAAAGTTAGTCCATTTTGGAAACCATGTATCCCCATGGAGAGTAACTAAACTTAGTTCAGTTACTCTGATTAATGTATAGTTAGCTAATTAAAAAGTTGGCAATTTGAGAAGCAGAGAATCAATGTTTTACAGAGTGTCCCATAAGTCACCATACATATGGAAATTGTAGCTAAGTGCATCTTTCTTTATAAAACATTCTCTACATTTTGGCCATATCTATGTAAAATTTTATAATGAATATTTTGTAAAGAAAGGTATATTTAGCTGCAAATTTCCATCTTTCTCTCCTTATGGTGACTTTTAGGACACCCTGTATAGAAATTAGCAAAACAGACAAACATAATATATTTCAAGCATAAATTAATTACAAAGATGAATTTCAATGGTTTAACCCTATGAGTAAATAGATTAAAAATAAGAAACTGGTGGTTGTATTATATTCTTTTTGGCTATTTATCCATACCATTATGCAAATATCTCTAATTATAAGTCAGCTGAGGTTTCTTTTTTCTTTTTTTTGTGGTTTTTGACTGGGGTTGGGTTTGAACCTGCCACCTCCGGCATATGGGGCTGACTCTTTTGAGTCACAGGTGCTGCCCATGGTTTCTTCCCTAAGCTACATTTAACATCCACTACTTCTATTCCAAAGGCATGTGACCAGGTCAATTTTTTAATTGATAATTACTTAGCTTCAGATTTTATAAATTCTATAGAATTTGATCAAATATTAATTTGATATATCTATCAAATATCAGTTGTGAGAGGATGCAGAGATTTTTCAATAACATAGAGCTTTCCTAGCTGAACAATAAATATCTTGAGTGCTCAAGACTAGTTGATAGTAACTAACATGTGCCAGAGAACTGGAACAGTAAGAGTACCCACACTGCCAGAAATTAAAAGACCAAAGAAATTCTCTTGAACTGTTGAAAATGATCAGTTCTCATTTGGGAAAGAAAAATGTTCTAACTGCAAAGCCTACTGAATTACTTAAAATCCCAAGTAAACACACTTCTGAGAAGAATTCACAGGAAGAGAGTTTTGTGTGTGTAAAGATCCTGAGCACTGTGGGGAATGAAGGCTAAAGACTTGGGGATGTCCTCCTCCTTGCCGGAGCTCCGAGAGCAGCCCTTAGCAGCGGCCCTGACTCCTTCTCTGCAATAACAGGAAATTTCCATGAAGTGTTGAGAAAGCCTTGCCACACAATGATACTGTGCTAAAGCTGGCCAGGTCTTGCCCACCTGAAGTAAGTCGGAGATGGGTGGCTGCGAGGACACAGAGGGATTTCTGCCTGGCAAGTGCTTTATAAACCTGATCTGGTCCACTCTAAACAAGCCTGTGCCCCATGACCTTGGTTAGCCTGGCTGTGCTGGAGATGCACAGCTCTGCCCTGCTAGCCCTGGAAAGAACCAAGGGGAAGGAAGGAAGTACACTTGGTGCAAGACTTACTGAATTGGCTTCTTTTTCCAAAGAAGGGCGCGAATTTTTGCTTGCTGGATTCTTTGGTATAGCAAGTTCAGACTTCTTTGCTTTTGGCTCAGCTTTGCTTTCTTTGGCAACTGGTTTTGTCACAGATTTGGAGGGACTCCACTTGTTAGGAGATGGCTTGTGCACCAGTGCTGAGGAAGACTGGCTCGACCCGTCACCGTCCTCCCCGTCTTCTGGAGGGTGCTGGGGGGCGTTCAGCTTCACATAGTAGCCGTGATACTGAGAATGCAGTTCCCCGTTACTGGGGTTGGGGACATGGTGGCGGCCAGAGTACTTGGACTGGGGTACGGCTGCTCCTGCCTCCTTCGAGGGAGCCTTTGACATCAAGGGCTTATTGACAATGGCCATCACCTGCTCATCAGCCACACTCCTTTTGTCTTGGCTGAGTCTTGCCCCTGAACTGGGGTTTTGCTTCTTCATGGGCTTTGGGGAAAACTGGGGGGAGTGACTCGGTTTGGGACTTGTCTCAGGAGATCTTGGGGGTGTCGTGCCTTTGCGATAAAAATGAGGAGATTCCTTTGGTGTAGGTGGTTTTTCTGGTACCTTTTCTTCTGGATTTTCTTTAGCATCTACACCTTCCTGAAGTCTCTGTTTGATATAATCAGGACCTATCAAAACACAGAAAGAGAAAAAGCAAAGGGGATAGAAAGTAAGACAGAAAGGCTTGTACCTATGGCCATGCACATGTTTTTTAACCAAATAGATCAACATTTTCTCCTGTTTAATTTATATTTATAAGGCTTTGATTAAGATCAAGCATATTTCTTTCTACGAAAGAAAAGATTACTGAAAAACTGCTGTTAAGATAATATAGTATTTAGTCACCATAAAAATTAAACAGTTCTAGCTTCCTGAAAAATTGTACTGTTTCTGCCTACTTGCAGAATATGAAGGTGAAATTCATGTTGATGGAAAACTGGTCATAATATCATAATTCATCTGCTTGTTCAGTGTAACTAAGACACAAACGATATGCTAATACAAAGAACTAAGCTATGTGTTTGAAAATTTAATAAAGTATGCTGTAAGAAAGAGGAGAACCTGCAGATAACATATTTTTAATGATCTGTCATCAAAGGATCCTTAAAACTTCCTAGTTAGGAATAACGTCTGTGGTTGAGGATGCACTAAGTGAATCAAGTCCACTTAAGTCCATGCAGCTGTGAGGGACACTGGTCCATTTTGCAGGCATCAGAGCCAAGACAAGTCTCAGAACATTTAAGACGTTTTTTTCTATACTTCAGGATTATTTATCATAATATTATTTTGAATAAATGGGTAAAATTTTCATTGAAAATATGTTCTTCTTGTATTTTTTTTTTTTTTTTTGAGACAGAGCCTCAAGCTGTCACCCTGTATAGAGTGCTGTGGCATCACAGCTCACAGCACCCTCCAATTCCTGGGCTCAAGCGAGTATCTTGTCTCTGCCTCCCAAGTAGCTAGGACTATAGCCGCCTGCCACAATGCCCGGCCATTTTTTGGTTGTAGCCGTCATTGTTGTTTGGTGGGCCCGGGCTGGATTCGAACCTACCAGCTCAGGTGTACGTGGCTGGCGCCTTAGCCCATTGAGCCACAGGCGCCAAGCCTGTATTGTTTTATGGAGAGAGAGATGTAGAGAGACTGTGCACCATCAGATGGGTTAAGGCCTAAGATCTTAAGGGGACCAGTGGTCTAGAAAGGGTGCCTGGGACAGCTCTGCACGGCGGTGCTCTCCTTCCTGTCCTTCAGTCTCCCCCCGTAATCAAGTCACGGCCATACCTTGGCTACCACTGCACCCATCATCTACTTTTCACCACATAAGGTGAAGTCAAGGTCACACACAGTGCAGCTGGCCCTCTTCCAGAAGCTGACTGCATCTCTCACACATACAAGAAACTTCCCCACCAACTTGCTTTATAGAGAGCTGGGCTGTTCTCATCAACTCACAGCACTGCGTCTGTTCCTCCTCCTTCCCCTCCCACCCCGAACCCTTCACTCCAGACAAACTTAACAGATTTACAAAGGGGCTAAGAACAATTATCCTTAATTGCTAAAACTACCTAAAACATACTATAAGCCATTGTAATGAGACTGCTATTTATTATATAAGGTATTTGCCAAACTGTAAAGCCTCACCAAAATGTAGGCATTTATTTGTTACTTATGCACATTTCTGACATGGAACAGTTGTTAACAACTGAAAAGCCAAAAGTCATTTAGCTCCTGTGTAACTTTCAGATAAAATTTAACACATAGTTCAGCAGAACCTTTGTAAGTTTGACCACCCAAGGGACCGTAAGAAACTAGTCAACATATGGAGGTGGTCAACGTAAGTAGGTTTCCTGTACTGATATGTACATGTGGTGCATGTCCAGTCAATGAAAATTAGGTCAACTTAAGGAGGTGGTCAATGTAGGGTGCTGGTCAACCATGGAGGGGCTACTGTGTATTAAAGCCAGAGACGAGAATTCCTGAGGACCCACCATTGTAGTTTGTACTCTGAGCCCCAAAGGTAATAGTATTATTATAATTTCACCCTTTAAATTCTACTCTTCAGGGTCTAAGTTTCCCAAATCTGTCAAGATCGCAGGTCAATAACTGAGATTTCCTTTCTAAACTTGGCAAAGAGCTTACCCTGGTTCTTAAGTTGGCAATTTTCTTTTAAATCCTCCATTAAAATGATAGTTTGAATTCTCAGGCCAGTGAAAGATACCTCACTTTCACGGAATAAAGGTGCAACTGCAATCATTTCAAAGACGTTGTCTTTCTGTTTCTGAATTCTTTCTGGTGCTGTGTGTCTAGACTAGTATGTTTCACCTGTTTTTATCTGACAGCACACTTGAATTACACTGATAGAAAAAAGAATACTTTGTGTGCTTTGAACTTCTTTTGAAAATAATTTAATCAATAATCTTTAAAAAGTTTGCGGCACACCAATTGAAAATCACTGGTCTAGACACAGCACTGACATGGAAAAGTCATACGCCTCCATCAGCCAACTTGCTCCTCTTTTAAGAACCCACAAGGTCGTTAAGATTGGTCTTTCATGAAAAGTCCCTTTGTGAATCTACTGCAGATTTTTATGAAACCTCCTCTCCTCTCCTGTGATAAAGTATTTTCTCTGTGAAAGCCATGCAGTGTTGCTTATGTACTTTTCCCTTACCCTACCACCCTCCCCAAATTTCATCAGAGTTGGTTTTATTTGTGCTTCATTGTTACTCAATTTCATAGTGCTACTGAACGACCCTTCTGGGTATGATAGTGAATATACTGTGCAAAGATAATTAAAAGATAAGTGTCTTAGACCCAATGATTTAAGCCCTATAACACTGGACCAATTACACAAATTACAAGGTACTTTTTTTTAGGTAACTTTTAATTACATCAAATACACATAGCTCATGAATACATTTATGCATATGTGGGGTACAATTTGTTTTTTTTTTTAATACAATCTGACGTGGTTCCATCAAACCAATCAACACAGCTTTCGCCTCATTTACTTGATTATTGTGTTAAGACATTTATGTTCTACTTGACAGATTTAACTTGTACCCTTGCAATATGCTGCATAGGTGTGGTCCCATCTTTTACCCTCCCTCTATCAGACTTCCCCCCTCCCCTCACACTCCATTTCTCTCCTTCATCCTGGGCTATAGTTGTGTTCTATCTTTCATAACAAAGTGTGAGTATTTATACCTTATAAGGAGGTTTCATAGTAGTACTGAGTACACTGGATACTTTTTCCTCCATTCTTGAGATACTTTACTCAGGAGAATATGTTCCAGCTCCATCCATGTAAACATGAAAGAGGTAAAGTCTCCATCTTTTTATAAGGCTGCATAGTATTCCATGGTATACATATACCACAATTTATTAATCCATTCATGGATTGATGGGCACTTGGGCTTCTTCCATGATTTGGCTATTACGAATTGTGCTGTAATGAATAATCTGGTGCAATCTATTGCAGATTTTTATGAAACCTCCTCTCCTCTTCTGTGATAAAGTATTTTCTCTGTAACAGCCATGAAGTGGCTTTTACAGAGAATCTTAAATGCAAATCTTTTTTGCAAAGTGATTTTTGGTCTCTTGGATATACTCCTAGTAGAGGAATTGCAGGATCCAATGGCAGGTCAATTTTTAGATCCCTGAGTGTACAAGGTACTTTTAATGTTTTCAATTTAAGGGATAAATACAAAAATTATTTTTGCAAAAAAAAATTTTTGGCCAAAATCTTAAGATTAAGGCACATTAAAAGCTAAAGTTTAACTTAGGCTGAGAAGAGTGGTTCAAGTCATGTAATCCCAGCACTTTGGGAAGCCAAAGCAGGAGGAATACTTGAGGCCAGGAATTTGAGATCAGCCTGGGCAACATGGTGAGATCCATTCTCTGCAAAAAAACAACAAAAATCCCCTAGGCAGGGTTGTACAAATCTGTGGTCCTTCCTAGCTGTTTGGGAGGCTGAGGCAGAAGGATCACTTGTACAATTGAGAAATAAAGCCCAAGCATTTCACTTTGAGGACCTGCAACTGTGATAGTTCAGTTTACAAACTGAGGATTTAAATTTTTGTGATGTTCTCATCACAAAAAAAATTGTCAAATTTATGAGGTGATAGCTTAATTAGCTTGATTTAATCATTCCACATTGTAATAAAAATCATAACATCACTTTGAACACCATGGATTATATATAACAATAATGTCAATATATAAATTTTAAAAATTTAAAATTTACCCTAGCGACCTTTGGTCCCTTGTGTATTTACTGCAGAAACCAGATTAGAAGTAGAAATGGGTGCTGCTTTGATAAATCTCAACAAAGTTGATAACTGTCAGCAAATAATGTGACTGATAAAATGTTAACAGCTACAAAAAACCACTTATTTGGGGGTAAACTCAGGCAATTAAAAAATGGTAGGTCCAATAAAAATTAATAATTTTAG
Organism: Arctocebus calabarensis; assembly: GCA_963573935.1. Classification (NCBI taxonomy): domain Eukaryota; kingdom Metazoa; phylum Chordata; class Mammalia; order Primates; family Lorisidae; genus Arctocebus; species Arctocebus calabarensis. The sequence goes on from CAUYON010190221.1 coordinate 11,065, forward strand.
GCTGGACACAGTGGCTCACACCTGTCATCCTAGTAGTCCAAGGCAAGTGGATTGCCTGAGCTCGAGCATGCGCTGGCTCTACTAAAAAGAGAAAAAAAACCAGCTGGGCGTTATGGTGGGCGCCTATAATCTCAGCTACTTGGGAGGTTAAAGCAAGAGGATGGCTTCAGCCCAAGAGTTTGAGGTTGCTGTGAGGTATGACACCACAGCACTCTACCAAGGGTAACAAAGTGAGTCTCTGTCTCAAAAAAAAAAATCATCATAATAATAACTTTTAAAAGTCACCATCTATCATGATCTATGTGTATAGGACTTAATTAAAAAAAAAGTCACCATCTAAAAGGATACACTTTAGGGGGAGGAGCCAAGATGGTGGCGGAGTAACAGCTTCCTTGCAACTGGGCTCAGTGAGACTGGGGAGAGAAGACTTCAGGCATCTCTGGCTGACGAGATCTGCCCAGAAACATCCCTTTGGGGACACAGGGAGACAGTGTGAGACTTCTGGACCCCCTGAGGAAG
>CAUYON010190222.1:0-16722 GCA_963573935.1 Arctocebus calabarensis
TATCCAATGTACTCAGCCCTAATATGAAGCTAATTTATAGCTTTCATATGAAGGCTAAAACCCAATTATAGCACAAGAATACAGGGAAAAGGGAAAGAGGGGAGGGGGGAATATGATTGGAGGGAGGGCAATTAGTGGGATCACACCTACAGTGCATCTTAGCAGGATACTGGTGAAACTTATTAAATGTAGAGTATCAATGTCTTTATATAGTGATCAAGAAAATGCCATGAAGGCTACGCCTAACAGTATGATCAAAATATTTCTGATTGTATATGAAGCAAATTCTGTCCTATGATTGCACCAATGTACACAATTATGATTTAATAAAATTATTTTTAAAAAACTGCATGCTCTTCCTTTGTAATACTTTAAACAGTAAACAAAAGCATAATAAAACACTTTGAAATTATTTATGTTCGTATGTGTGTTTCTGTTTGATAGTAAATGCCAAATGTAAGTGCACTTCAATAGTCTCAACATAAAATCTTGGCTCCAACAGTGTGTACCGTTGGGCAAATTATTTGACCTTTCTGTGCTTCACTTTCTCATTTGAGAAACTTAAAAGTATCTACTTCAGTTTGTGTGAAGTTTAAATTAATCAACAATGAACATATTTTAGAATAATTTCTGATACAAAGAAGTCCTACATGTTTCCACTATGTTCAATAGTTACGTATTGAATATGGAATGAATATAATCATATAGTTACATAATGAATATAATAACTAAATACTTCCTTAGACCTATGCACAAGAATGCCTCTGTACAATGCATAGCATTTATCTGCTAAGATGAAGAAAATTATACTTTTATTTTTTGCCTGACAATATTTACAGCTCATCTTTGGGCTATATACCTTCTTTTTATTTTCTCTCTCTCTTTCTTTTGAAGAATATCTGCTCTAGGTTTGTTCCTCATGATTGATACTCTTGAAGAACTACAAAGGCTACTGCTTCTCCTGGTAAATCTAGAGATTTGCTGATGAACAGGGGAATCCCACAGAGGTTGTGGGTGTCACAGCTAGCTAGTCGGGGACTTCACAGCACTTGCCCTCCAGTCTTTAGGAGCATAGTAACTACTGAGATCTCTGCATGGACGCTTGGTCTGGGGCATACCTCCTCTGTTTATAGATGACAGATAGAGATCTGTAGACATAGATCGATAATGTAAACTTCTATCTATATATAAATCATTACGTTAAAGAACAGAGAGCAAAATGCTCTGACAAAGATTGGCCAGGGTGTGCTAACTGAATGGTCCAGGAAGGCTTCCTTGAGGAGGTGATAGGGAACAGAAAACTAAGTATTTAGAAAGAACCAGCCACACAAGCACCTGGTGAATGGTATTTCAGATGGAACACAGTACGACACCCATTAGGAAAAAATGAACTTGGCAATGTTGAGGAATAGAATTAATCTACAGCCGTCAGATTTTCAATGTAGAGTCTCTGATGTCTCATTGATGACCTGGGATGCCTATTTATTAAAAGTCTAGAGTTAAAACAAATATAATTCTGTTGATTTTCCGCCTCTTTAAAAAAAAAACAATTCTTGCATTCAAAGAAAAAGAAATACAGTATGCAGAGCAGTCTACATTAACAGAAAAACAAAATTCTGGGCATGAATCAAGAATGTGTTAAAACTTAAACAAAAGGAAATCATGTAAAAGCTGTCCTCAGTATTGTTGTGAATAATTCTTGTGTTCAAATATATTGGCAAAAAAGACTTTCAAAACCAAGCAGATTCATGTTTCTAAAAGTTTAAGCTCCTTTATCTTCAAACTACAGGATCATTGTGTGTTCTGCCTCCATCTGGTCTTAACTGCTTTATACGTGACTATCTATCGTTCTGTGTTCGGTTATTTTAGTAAGGAGTGTTTCTCTAGGGAAGAAGTTACAGCTGCCAGCACAAAAGAGTCTAGCACACTTAGCTCAATTGAACCTTTGATGTTTGCTGTCCCTGTATAAATGTAGATTTGCAAGAATAGTTTCAACTGCTCTTCGGATAGCTGAGTTTTGATTGTCGATATGATATTGTTTATCCAATAGGAAATTTTCTGTTTTTCTAACTTTTAATATAAAGATTTTCATATTCACAAACCTCATGACAATCAGCTCTGTTCATTCTTGATATGGAGTATTTGAATTCCTTCATGGTTATTTTGGTCTCAGGCATGAATTTTTTTCAAAATACCTTTTCTTTTTTTGCTTTTTAATTCCAAAATATTAGGGGGTATAAGTGTTCCTGTTTCATGGATGAACTGTATAATGATGAAGTCAGGGTTTTTACTGTGCCCATCACCAGAACAGCAAACCTTGTACGCGATAGATAAGTTTCTTTCTCTCACGCCCCTCCCACCTTCTCCCCATCTTTTTTGAATATCTGTATAGCACTTTATGATATGTCTACTGATAGATTAGCTTCCACTTATTACTGAGAATATGTGGTGTCTATTTTCCCATTGCTGAGATACTTCATTTAGGAAACTGTTGTTTCCTCCAGCTCCATCCAAGTTGATGCAATTATATTACTTTATTCCTTTGTATGGATGAGTGGTGTTCCGTGGTACATACGTATGCCACATTTCTTTGTCCACTCATCAATTGATTGGCTCTTAGGATCATCTACATCTTTGCCCCTGGGAGTTGTGCTGCCATGAAGCATTTGGGTACAGCTGACTTTTTGTTATGATGACTTCTTTTCTTTTTGATGGATACCAGATAGTGGGATTGCTGTTTCAAGTGGTCTACTTTTAGTTCTTTGAGGAATTTCCAAACTGTTCTCCATACCTGTTGTACTAATTTAAAGTACCAACGACAATGTATAGATGTTCCTTTTCCATCACATCCACACCATCATACATTGTTTTCTCATTTTTTAATAATGGCCATTCTAATAGGAGTAGGTAGTGTCTCTTTGTGGTTTTAATTTGTAATTCCCTGGTGATTACCGACATTGAACATTTATTCATTTATCTGCAGGCCATTTGCATATTTTCTTTTGAAAAAACTCTTGTTTATATTTTGCCCACTTTTGAATGGAGTTAATTTTATTTTCTTGATGATTCATTTTAGTTTTTTATAGATTCTGGTTATTAGCCTTTTATCAGATGTTTAATTTGCAAATATTTTTCCCATTTTGTAAGTTGTCTAATTAACTTTGTTGATTATTTCTTAGGATGTACAGAATCTTTTAAATTCAATTAAGTCTCACTTATTTTTGTTGTTGAGGTATTTGCCTTGAGGTCTCAGTCATAAATAATTTGCCTATGCAGATATAGTTTTCACTATAGCTTTTTCCCCAGAATTTTGGTGGTTTCAAGTCTTACATTTGGGGGAGTTTTTTTTTTGTATTTTTTCATTCATTCATAACTGTATACACTTAAGGGGTATAATGTGATGATTTGATATACAATATGGAATGCTTAAATCAAACTGATTAATATAACCATTACCTCACTTACTATGTTTTGTGGTAAGACATTTATAGTTTATTCTTAGTTGTTTAGAAATGTCGCCTTACGTTGCACACATTGGTTAGCTCCCTAAACATCACCTCCTTCCTCCCACTGAACACCTTCTTCTATCCGCTCTCCTTCCTCCCTCTTCCCCTTACATTTAGGTTTTTAATCCATCTTGAGCCCCTCACCAAGGGGTTCCACAGTCCTCTGGGGGGGATTGCTATAGAAATCTCATTCCTCACTCTGCTGCCAACTTTTTATTATGAAATCTCCAGAAGATTCTGGCATTTTCCCCTAGGATGACAACTGGGCTATATTTTTTGTTGTGTTTGTTTATTTGTTGTTTTTCCATCCCAAACTTATCCTTTCTGAGATGATCTGGCAACTGATATCTCTTGTCAGCCATAATGACTCTGAGACTTGGAAATCAGACATTAATTTTTTTCTCATTCTATACAGTATATGATATTTAAATTTATTACATTTTGAGTGTAATGACATTTAGTCCATCTGTTTTTGATAAAGTAAAAATCAGAAAGAATGTTCAAAGCATTAGTCGAAGATACTGAATGATTAAAATAGAAATAAAGATGGAAATTTAATTTAATAAAAGAGGAACATATTCTCATGTTATGAGTCTGTACTGATGCTATTTGCATCTGTAGTCCTTTTTGTTAATGTAATTTTGCATAGATGGTCATTTGTATAGCAATATTTCAACTTACAAATAAATAAGGCCATGCAGAACCTATCCAGTTTATACAAAGAGTAGTTTCTACAGCATTCTATTTTCATTGCAAATTAAATTTCCACTAATGTATAGTTTTACCTTGGTTATATCTTTATTGTTCAAATATATAGACTTCTTTTTTATTTCATTTCAGTAAATATTTATTGATAATCTACTATCTGTCTGACATTGTACAGGGCTCTAGAGATGGAATGATAAGCAAGATAAATTTCACTTTTTAATGACTTTTGATCTTAAGGTGGGCATAGAGAAGTAAATAGTCTATTAGGAAGTGACATGATTGAAGACATAATTTGGGTAGGTACTGTGCACACAAAAGGTATATGTAATAGAGTCTTGAGATGAATTAGTGTTTGAAACGAGCTTAAAGAAAGTTACTTGACTGGGCACAGTGGCTCACACCTGCAATCCTAGCACTCTGAGATGCATCCCTTGAGCTCTGGAATTTGAAACTACCTTGAGCAAGAGTGAGAATTGTGTCTTTACTAAAAATAGAAAAATTAGCCAACCATTGTAGCAAGAACCTGTAGTTTCAGCTACTTGGGAGGCTTGAGGCAGGAAAATCACTTGATTCCAGAAGTTGGAAGTTGTTATAAGCTAGGATGATGCCATGGTACTCTATTTAGCCAGAGAAACAGAGTAAGACTCTGTCTCAAAAAGAAAAAAAAAAAAAGTCAGAGATAGACAAAGATGGAGCAGTATTCAAATCCTACATGTGGATTTTGCTTCAAGGCCTCCAAATTAAACAGTTGGCTCTGCCTAGGTTTTATTGCAAATGCAGAAACCAAGACTAATCTCTGTCCCCAAAGTTATTGTTGGAGTATTTTACTGGTTAGTGGAGAAGGGTCCAGAACAAAGTCATTAGACAAGAAAAGTCATGAGGGCTCCCAGGGAAGACTCAAAAAGGACAAACTTGAGCTGAGGATTTAAACTTAAAACAAGAGCTGGTGAGTTTAATTTTCTTCTGGGTCAGAGTGCAAATGAACCCACTAAGGTGGCTGGACTCTATTACGCTTTTGCAGGTCCAGGCTTAATGAAAACTAGCTGAGCATGTGAGGACCCCGTGAGGAAGTGGAACACCACAGGGGCTGCACAAGGATGCTCCTACTGTCCAGCAGCCTCTTGGAAACTTTTTCAAAGAGCAGCATGTAGCAGTGATGGTAGCAGAGTGCTATTCAACAATATATAGAACATAATTCAAATCAATAAATTGGAGTTTACAGCTCTCTTTATTCTATTAGTGTTTAAAGCTTTTGAAGTACAAGTCCCAATGTGACTGAAAATTAAGTGTTTTTAGATGAGTCTGAGTAGACTTCTCAAGGTAAGAGAAAGATCACCAATAAACATGTTAGGGACAGGAGTGACTGGGAGTTAAGTATAAATAAAAAATAATAACATTTGTATCTCAAGCTTATAAAACGTGGCTGTCTGGATATACGTACTGAATATCTTGAAGCTTTTCTACAAATTTCTGGCCATTAATAAATTTTCATTTTTTTTAAATCTCATTCTGCCATGTGACAGAATGTTTTTCTTTCTGTCTTCTAATTTTCTGATTTGATCTACTACAGAATTCAATATGATGTTTAAACTTTCACACATTTTGCAAAAATAGTTTCTTAAATATTTCTGTTCTCTTTTCAGTTAAAATGCATAAATAATTAGCTTTTTAATCTCTTTGAATGTACAAATTAGAGGTATTTGAAAACATTCATCCTGTTCCTAACTGAATCTAATCCAAAGAAGGAAACATTTTAAATGCTCTGATTTAACTTTTTAAATTATATTGTGATCTTTTCTGTTTGCTCACTGTTCTTATGAAATTAATTCTATGTTTATGTAGAATTATCGTTTTATATGGGATCTGAAAGATCGTCTGTCCCTACATAAATCTTTTAGTTATATGCAAATGAAGGAAAATTCAGAGTAATTTTATTTTATGGCATGAGTGTCCCATGTGCCAATGAAAAGGAAAGGAAATAAAAGGCAGAAGTGTGCAGAGCATGACATTTTTCCTCTGCTGTGAAGAGCCTTTTGTCTCGTAGCACTTTAAATTCATTTCAGTGGCCCCTTTCTACCTGCCTTGCCAGCCTCCATGTAGAATTATCTTGATGACTGACCTCATACGGATCTAACCGTGCAGCGAGCCCTGTCAAATCCCACAGTCTTGGTCTCCAGCCTAGGAAACGTCTCCTAGAGGCTAGAAAGAAGTCCAATATGCCAACCAACCTCACCTGTTTTCACTTTTCAGGCCCAAATACTGGCTGGGGAACATCTCTGTTGATTGTGTCTTCCACTTATTACAGAGTGGGACTGTTTCTTTCCATGGTGTAAATTCTATTTTCTGCATCCTATTTTGGACTTTTCAAGTAGTCTCTTTCATTTGTACATTACGTTTTGTTTTTCTTTAAGTGTCCCACATGCAAAGAACCTTTTATTTTCTGGCACTGACTCCAGTTTTCCACTCTGTTGACAATTCTTTGGTTATTTCTTTGGGAAGTTGTGGGTTGGCCTGGATTGTGTTCTAGACTGGAAAATAGAAGTTTTATCCTTTATTCATGATCACGACTATGGTTAATTTATGAAACTCAAAAATGACAGATAGCATGACACTGAATTGACTAGTAAATGCCATGAAGAACCTGCCTAAAAACGGCAGCTGGACTTTGTGTATCACTTTGTACGTTAATACAGATTTTCCCAAATTTTAAAATCAAGGTACGCAATCAACACACATTGACTTCATAACTAAAGATGTGAGTGGCTCCTAGTACAAAGTAGGAACTCAAGAATGAATACATTGTTTATATACCAATGTATGTATTGGATGTATATACATATTTTTTAATAGTTTTATTAAATCATAATTGTGTACATTGGTGCAATCATGGGGCACAATGTGCTGACTTCATATACAATCTGATATATTTTGGTCGTACTGTTAAACATAGCCTTCATGGCATTTTCTTAATCACTATATGAATCAACTAACTTATTGAATACATAATAAAATTTAATGCAAGTAACTAGACAATATCTTCAAAACCCATTAATACAAAGGCAGAGTTTAAAAAGAAAAAAGATTTAAATAATTATTACTATTTCTATAAAGTATTCTATGTTCCCAGAACTATTCTAGGCCTCAAATAAAAGTAATTTGTATTTTTCTAGAAATAAAGTGTCAGCACAATTGAAATGGACAAGAAAGTAACCAGAAAAAAAAAGAAAAAGAAAAGAATCAGTACTTTTCTAATGAAAGTCCTACTATTATACATAAATCTGATATTTCTTTTATGAAAGAAAATGAGACATTGATGGAGGTTTTATTTTTAAAATTGTCATGACTATTTCAACTAGATTTCAAGAAATAAGAAAAAAATTATCTTACTGAATAGAAACACACAGCCATAAAACAAAATTTCTATTAGAACCAAAATCACTTGACATTTGTATTCTGTCTCCAGATGTTCCATCCAGTTTCCAGCTTGGCTATTTCCAACAATCAAAAATATTTATGTCCTTTTGTTCACATAAAGTTGTCTCCAGTCTACTTACTGAAGACTCCAACATTATATCAATGGAGAAAGACATTCCAATAACAGTTCAGTTAACAAAACAAGCTGTTTAATTAATAAAAACAACTTTTTTTCAAGAAGAAACTGAAGCAATTTTGTCATGCATGCTTCAGTGTGCATTTTAATTTCTTGCTTTTAGCCTGTGATCACTCAAACACAATCACCCAGCAACTCTGAATGGTTAACTGTAATCTCAAGAGGATCCCTTTTGTGGGGGTATAAAAGTGTAGCATAAGAGAAGGTAACACAAGTGAAAACAGCAAAGAGGTTTATTCACTTACCCTCTTCATTAGCACAGCCACCATAAATTTCACTCAGCCCTTGGCCATTGAATTTTGTCCTCAAGTTTCCATACACCAAACAATCATATAACCCCTAGCTTGTGGGAGTAACTAATGGAAATAGTGCTGTAAAAAGATTAACGGAACAAATTTCCATGTGCTTAACCTAGAAGGCAGAAATAGTGACATGAACTAAGTAAAAAGTTTTTATCTGTATTTAAACCAGAGGGGGTGATTTTACTTTTAGCAGGAACTTGTGACTAAGATTGCCTTGTAAGGAAATGATTAACACTCCTGGCGTCATCTGCTTGAGCTCTCCAGCTACAGAAGATGGGCTGAGACAACCTGCTCACTCTTGGACACCGGTGTTGTGACTACGTTATGCACTTAGCTGGCCTTTACCGTGCTGAATTGAACTTTGGTGTCAGGTTACTCAAAATAAAAATTTATCTAGAACCTCTGCAAATTTTGTTAGTGGCTATGTTTACTAAACTATTGTTCTAAAATGTTATATTTATTTTTAAAAAACATTTAGAATCAGGAGGCTGAGGCAGGAGAATTGCCTAAGCCCAGGAGTTGGAGGTTGCTGTGAGCTGTGGTACCACAGCACTCTACCCGAGCGATAAAGTGAGACTCTGCCTCTACAAAAAAAAAAAAAAAAAACAGTTAGAATGGAGTAGTTTTATATGCAACAAAGAGCACAGGAGATCTAAAACAAGAAGTTCTGAGTCTGGGTACTGATCTTATCATTTAGGCAACCTTTAGCATATCTTTAACCTTTTTGAATGTCAGTTTCCACCCCTGCCAAGCAGGAACAATTCTCATTTCACTAAATGCCACCTTCATGTCATGCACAGGAAGTTGCAGAATATTCTGTAATAAAGGTTTTATTTTTACCTTTCTTTTCTGTTCCCTACATTAAAAGATGGATTATTACTTAGATACTTATTCTTAAAATTCCAAACTTTACAAGTAAAATTACCAGATCTCTATTCCCTTAGCTTTGTTTGCCTTCCCAGCTATACTCATTTCTAAAAACTTCAGTGCCCTTTTAAACTGCCAGTAGTTGCCAGTAGTTATTCTTCTAGAGACCAAGGGCAGAGGAGAAGAGGGAGAACTAATTAATAACCTATCTATAACTTGGAGGCACCATAAAAATTATCAATAGATTATTATTTTTTAAATGACTGTTTTGCATAGCAACTACTTTTATAAATGCATCTAAAAGAAAAGAAAACCAAAAGAAAAAAACTTACCCAGGAAAGAGAAACGGCAGATTTATTGAGTTAAACTTCTGTGCAACATCTTGTGGACAGGAACTTGAGATGATAACGAAAACCCGTGGCTTCTCTTAGGCTGTCCCATGGAGTTTCACTCCACCAACAGGGCAAAGTAGAATGTGCATTTCCCGGCAAATGTCTGGGGACAGTCAAAACTGAATCTCAAATACGTCCCGTAAAAAAAAAAGTTAAGAGCTAGTGGTCAGTTGTGTTTATTATGCTATAAACTCCACTTTCCTGATAGCCCTTAGATTGCTGATTTAGAAGCAGATTGATGACTCAGAGTTCTTATCGTCCCTCCTGAGGTATGTTCCACGAATTGTCAAGTAGTTTTAGGAACTCAGGTTCTTCTTCCTCTCCCCATCTCACCCTCCCTCACCAAAGAAAGCAACCTTTAACCATTTCAGAGCTAAATGAATTCAACTCCTTACCTCTCCACCCATATATTGCTTCTGTCTCTTACATGTAACAAGCATTCTGAGGACATTTCAGATGTTCTGTGCGGTACCTAAAATGCTGGGCACTGGAAAAAGAAACCGAGCAAGATGCCTGACCAGAAGGCCCCAGCACTCTTCCCTTCCATAAAGACTGCCCAAATAACAAATAACTACTTTTAACAAAATAACTAAAGGGGAGAGCTAGAATATGCCAAAAAGGCAACAGAAACCCTGGTAACAAGGAAAATCAGGACATCCACATAAAAAACAGGATACCCCAGGACCCTGCCACCCTGTCCCACAGCCAGGGCCAGCTGTGAACCAGGGAATCTTCACCCTACAGCAAAAAGGGAAGAAGAGGATCCGAGTCTCCCCCGCTGTGGACGCCTACAGTTCTCATCCCTGGAGTGCCCTGCAGTTCTCACAGGCACTGAGCCCAATTGAGGGACTACCCAGAGGCCAAATAGCTGTGCTCCCACAGAGAAGAAGCCTAGCCCCATGGCCTGACCCCACCCCCAAGCCGGCTGTAAGAACTGTTATACTCTGTGGGGACAGCCGTGATGGAACTGCTCCACCCTCGTCTCAGCCAGAGGCGAGTCTAGGCAGTCACTCTTGGGGAAATAGTGCTTTGGCAGAATACTTGTCTACTGAATCCCCAAACCCAAGCTGCGAGGGGTTGCCTCAAAGTCACAGAGCCCGGTGCTATGGGCAGCCTACATCCAACCACAGAGAGCAAATCTGCACCCCCAAGACCCAGGTGCCACAAGAGGTTCACAGGACCCCACGCCTAGGACCTTGACCCACAGCCCCCCAACCACCTGTGCCTGGAACACAGTGCCTGGCAGCTGCTTCGAGGCCATGCCAGACCTGATACCCAACGGGCTCCCCAAGTTTAGTCTCCTCATCATGGGGAAAATGAGAAAAGGAGGACCCCAAAGCCCTTGCCACTGAGGACACTAACAACCTGTGATGATGATACCACCACTCCCACGGACTTCACAGCTTAGGTTTCGGAGGCACTCACAGTTAATAGTGACATTGAATGTGGCCAAAGACGCTGCATAGAGATTATACCACTGCACCTACCCAGAAACCCACTCACCACATGCCACATCTGATACACTGAGATCCAATTACAGGGAAAATCTTTCTTTACAAAAGCTACTTTTAAAGGTTGGAAAAGTCGGTTATCCTACTCAATGCACAGACATCGACGCAGAAACAGAAGAAATATGAAAAGACAAGAAAATAGGATACTATCAAAGAAACATAATACTCTCAGGAACAGACCTCAGTAAAAAGAAAATCAATGAATTGTTGAAAAAGAAATCCACAGGTCGGCGCCCATAGCTCAGTGGTTAGGGTACTGGCCTCTACACTGGGGCTGGAAGGTTCAGACTCAGCCCAGGCCTGCTAAACAACAATGACAACTACAACAACAACAAAAAATAGCCGGGCATTGTGGCAGGTGCCTGTAGTCCCAGCTACTTGGGAGGCTGAGGCAGGAGAATTGCTTAAGCCCAAGAGTTTGAGGTTGCTGTGAACTATGACACTCCAGCCCTCTACCAAGGGTGACATAGTGAGACTCTGTCTCAAAAAAAAGAAAAGAAAAGAAAGAGAGAGAAAGAAATCCAGTATAAGGCTGGGCACAGTGGCTCACACCTGTACTCTTACCACACTGGGAGACCGAGGCAGGTGGATAGCCTGAGCTCAGGAGTTTGAGACCAGTTTGAGCAAGAGCAAGAGCCCATCTCTAAAAATAGCCCGGCATTGTGGCATATAGCTGTAGTCCCAGCTACTTGGGAGGCTGAAGTAAGAAGATTGCTTGAGCCCAAGAATTTGAGGATGCTGTGAGCTATGACTCCACAGCACTCTACCAAGGGCAACAAAGTGAGACTCTGTCTTAAAAAAAAAAAAAAAGGAAGGCTCAGTGCCTGTAGCCCAGTGCTTAGAGCACCAGCCATATACACGAGGGCTGGCAGGTTCAAACCCAGCCCAGGCCTACCAAGCAACAATGACAGCTACCAAAAAATATATATATATAGCCAGGTGTTGTGGCGGGCCCTTGTAGTCCCAGCTACTTGGGAGGCTGACACAAGAGACTTGCTTAAGTCCAAGAGTTTGAGGTTGCTGTGAGCTGTGACGCCACAGCACTCTACTGAGGGTGACGTAGTGAAAACTGTCTCAAAAAAAAAAAAAGAGGGCAGCTCCTGTGGCTCAGTGAGTAGGGCACCAGCCCCATATGCCAAGGGTGGTGGGTTCAAACCCGGCCACAGCCAAACTATAACAACAACAAAAAAATACCCAGGTGTTGTGGCGGGTGCCTGTAGTCCCAGCTACTCGGGAGGCTGAGGCAAGAGAGTTGCCTAAGCCCAGGAGCTGGAGGTTGCTGTGACCTGTGAGGCCATGGCACTCTACCAAGGGCGACAAAGTAAGACTGTCTCTAAAAAAAACAAAGAAATTCGGTATAATGACCTTAAAAAAATTAAACAAGACATGAGAAAATACAAGCAGACAATTCTACAAAGTTAGGAAAATAATTCATGATGTGAATGAAAACTTCATTACTAAGATAGATATCACAAAAAAAGAACCAAACATAAAATTTTCAGCTGAAGAATTCAATGAATGAAAAAATATATATAGTAAAAAGCTAATATCAGACTTAGACAAAATAAGGAATCTCTGAACTTGAAAATAGGTCTTTTAAAATTACTCAGAGAGCTCAGGTGCCATGGCTTATGCCTGTAATCCTAGCACTCTGGGAGCACAAAGTGGGAGGACCCATTGAGCTCAGGAATTCAAGACCAGTCTGACAAGAACAAGAACTGGTCTCTACTAGAAATAGAAATATGAACTAGGCATTGTAGCTAGCAGGCATCTATAGTCCCAGCTACTCAGGAAACTGAAACAGGAGGGTCATTTATACCCAGGAGTTTGAGGTTGCTGTGAGCTAGGCTGATGATATGGCACTCTGGCCTGGGCAACAGAGTACGACTCTGTCTGAAAAAAAAAAGAAATTTCACCCACACCTGTAATCCTAGCACTCTGAGAGGCCGAGGCTGGTGGATCACTTGAGTTCACAAGTTTAAGACTAACCTGAGCAAGGGTGAGACCTTGTCTCTAAAAAATTAGCCAGGCATTGTGGCAGGCAACTATAGTCCCAACTACTTGGGGGACTGAAGCAAGAGGATCTCTTGAGCCCAAGAGATTGAGGTTGCTGTGAGCTGTGACTCCACAGCATTCTACCAGGGGACAAGAAAGTGAGACTCCATATCAAAAAAGAAAAAAGAAATTACATGTAGTTGGCTCGGCGCCTGTGGCTCAGTGGGCTAAGGCGCCAGCCACGTACACCCGAGCTGGCGGGTTCGAATCCAGCCTGGGCCCACCAAACAACAATGACGGCTACAACCCAAACAAAAATAGCCAGGCGTTGTGGCGGGCACCTGTAGTCCCAGCTACTTGGGAGGCAGAGGGAGGAGACTTGCTTGAGCCCAGGAGTTGGAGGTTGCTGTGAGCTGTGATGCCACGACACTCTACCCAGGGCAACAGCTTGAGGCTCTGTCTCAAAAAAAAAAAAAAGAAATTACATGTAGTGAAGTTCACTTTTTTATGGTACAGTTCTTTGAGTTTTGACCTCTATTCAAGATACAGAACAATTTTGATCACCTCAAAATTCCTTTGTGCTGCCTTTTTGTCATCTCTCCTATATACATAAATCATCTTTATATTATTTATAACAGCTAATATAAAGAAGGCATATGATGGTGAGCACCCAGGATATAGCCTGCAAAGGGCCTGAAGGGTGGGCACCCATGGAGGAAATCTAGAGGTGAGCTGGGTGGACTTCCAGAGGTAGCTCACTCAGAGAAGACCAGTCAGGGACCAGCATCCAGGGGGTAAAAGGGGGGGACCCGGGATAGGGATCCCAGGGGATGACCATAAACTCTCACCCAGGATCAGGCCTGCAGAGCGCATGGGGGGTTGACAGGTGGGAACTCACGAAAGGCACCTAAGAAGAGTCCCAGGGGAAGGCCGGGTTAGACACCCAGAATGCAGATAGCCCTCTAACCTGGCCTTCCACGGTGGGCACCTTCAGAGTGAGAGATCCTTTTCAGCCCTGCCCAGTGGCCGAATTCCACTCCAAAGACAAACCATATTTCCTGCATGTGTGGTCATGTTTCCGAGGGACAAATTAGGCTAACATTCCCCGCAAATCTCCAATTTACTCCTTGTTTCCCTACTTCCCCTTGCTAGATCTCCCCATATCTGGTCATATGTGGTTTGGTTCAGTTATCTGTGATGACACCACAAATAAAATCAGATAGATAACAGACACGGTCATGACTGTAAATAATGGTCTCCAGCCAAGCCTGGCCCCAGGCCCTGATGGCTTAGAGTGTTGGGCTTTCATGTGCCCAACTTCGGGAGACCTGGATCCCCAAAACCTCAGAGTAATCCCTAGCAGGCATTATCAGGGAACCCATGCTGGGTCACTTCTCCAAGCAATCCGTCAGTGATCTATCTGGATGTGGGCCCTGCGGGTCTCCTCCACGACCCTTGCCATCTCTCTCCTGCCACAGACCCACTTGTCTTTCTTCTTGTCCTCTTCTTCAGCTTACTTTCATGGTTTGATTTTGGAGGAGCAGCTTCATTAATAACTTCCTGAGCTGAATGGGGGAGTTTTGGACTCAGAAAGTGGCTTTACTTGATACCTTGGTGAGTTGTGAAATCCTACATTGGAAATTGTCACCAGGAAAGTCACATCACAGCCCCATTTTCTTTTCTTTCCTTTTTTTTTTTGGCTTAGCCTTCTAAAGTGCTAGGACTCATTTTTTCACTGCCACCTTTTCCACATAGAAGTCTAGTGCTGTTCTTATTCCAGAACTTTATATGTGAACTGTTACTTTTCTTCGAAAGCTTTTAAGAGCTTTTCTTTATCCCTGATTTTTTTTTTTTTTTGAGACAGAGCCTCAAGCTGTCACCCTGGATAGAGTGCTATGGCATCACAGCTCACAGCAACCTCCAATTCCTGGGCTTGAGCGAGTCTCCTGCCTCTGCCTCCCAAGTAGCTGGGACTACAGGCACCCTCCACAATGCCTGACCATTTTTTGGTTGCTGCCGTCATTGTTGTTTGGCGGGCCCAGGCTGGATTCGAACCCTCCAGCTCAGGTGTACGTGGCTGGCACCTTAGCCCATTGAGCCACAGGAGCTGAGCCTATCCCTGATATTTTAAAATGTCATGATGTGTCTTGAGTCTTTTTTCATATCCTATCCTTGGGCACCTTAATAGGCCAAGATAGGAGTCAATGAAACATGACCCTCTGGACAGAGGAAACCCATTGCCTGTTTTACTAAATAAAGTGTTATGGAACTCTTCCATGCCCTTTTGTTTCCATATACTCTTAGAGTTTTTGCCATATAGTGGCAGAATTGTGGTGGAACTCATGTGGCCCTCAAGGCTAAATTAAAAAAAACAAAGAAGATGGCTATTATCAAAATGACAAGGGATAACAAATGTTGGAAAAGGTGTGGAGAAAAGGGAGCACTTGCACACTGTTGATGGGAATATAAATTGGTGCAGCCATTATGAAAACAATATGGAGGGGCTCGGCGCCTGTGGCTCAACAGGCTAAGGCGCCAGCCACGTACACCTGAGCTGGCGGGTTCGAATCCAGCCCGGGCCTGCCAACCAACAATGATGGCTGCAACCAAAAAATGGCTGGGCGTTGTGGCAGGCGCCTGTAGTCCCAGCTACTTGGGAGGTGGAGGCAAGAGACTCGCTTGAGCCTAGGAATTATAGGTTGCTGTGAGCTGTGATGCCACAGCACTCTATCCAGGGTGACAGCTTGAGGCTCTGTCTCAAAAAAAAAAAAAAGAAAAGAAAAAGAAAACAATATGGAGGTTCCTCAAAAACCTAAGAATAGAGGGCGGTGCCTATGGTTCATCAAGTAGGGCGCCGGCCCCATATACCGAAAGTGGCGGGTTCAAACCTGGCCTCCGCTGAACTGCAAAACAGAAAACTAGCAGGGTGTTTCAGCGGGCACCTGTAGTCCCCACTACTTGGAAGGCTGAGGTAAGAGATCACCTAAGCCCAGAAGTTGGAGGTTGCTGTGAGCAGTGTGACACCTCAGCACTCCACCAAGGGCGATAAAGTGAGACTCTGTCTCTACAAAAAAAAAAAAAAAATCTAAAAACCTAAGAATAGAATTTCCATATGACCCACTAATATCTCTCCTGAATATATACTCAAAGAAAATGAAATCAACAAATCAACACCTACTAAAGGTATCTGTGCTCCCACGTTCATTGTAGCATTATTCACAGCAGCCAACATACGGAAATAACCTAAGTGTCCAATGATAGAAGAATAGATAAAGAAATTATTAAAAGTGATGAGTTACAGTAATGGAGGTTGAGTAAATTTGGAGATTCAATGTACAATATGAGGACTATAGTTAATAATACTGTCCTTATACCGGAAATTTGTCAAAAGAGTAGATTTGAGGTGTTCTTACCTACCTTTTAAAAAGGCAACTATGTGTGTATTACTTTACTTGACTGTAGGAATCATTTCTCTATGTCTATGTAAATCAAAACATCATATTATACATTTTAATATATATAGTTAAGGAAAATATTTTTATTAATTTTTCCAAATTTTATTCAGACTGTAAACCTTTAGATTGAAAAAATTTAGTGACTTGGCGCCTGTGGCTCAACAGGCTAAGGTGCCAGCCACGTACACCTGAGCTGGCGGGTGCAAATCCAGCCCGGGCCCGCCAAACAACAATGACGGCTGCAACCAAAAAAGGGCCGGGCGTTGTAGCGGGCGCCTGTAGTCCCAGCTACTTGGGAGGTGGAGGCAGGAGACTCTTGAGCCCAGGAATTGGAGGTTGCTGTGAGCTGTGAAGCCACAGTGCTCTACCCAGGGTG
>CAUYON010190223.1:0-173457 GCA_963573935.1 Arctocebus calabarensis
TATAGTGATCAAGAAAATGCCATGAAGGCTATCTCTAACAGTACGATCAAAATATTTCTGATTGTATATGAAGCACATTCTGCCCTATGATTGCACCAATGTACACAATTATGATTTAATAAAATTATTTAAAAAAAAGAAGAAGTAGTGGCAGAAGTGCCAGGTTCTGTGCTCCATCTATTCAAGTCAATGGTCAACTATTCCCAGCCACTTCTAGCAGAAAACGTTTGTCTCTTTTTTTTTTTTTTTATTGTTTGGGATTCATTGAGGGTACAAAGAATTAGGTTACACTGATTGCATTTGTTAAAGTCCTTATTATAATTGTCCCTCAAGAGGTGTGCCATACACCGTGACCCTTATCCCCTCTCCCCACTACCTCATTCCCCTACCACTCCCCACACCTTGTATTAGCTCATTTGCTGCCTTCATATTAGAATTGAGTACATTGGATTCTTGCTGCTCCATTCTTGTGATGCTTTACTAAGAAGAATGTGTTCCACCTCCATCCAGCTTAATACAAAAGGTGTAAAGTCTCTATCTTTTCTAGTGGCTAAAGAGTATTCCATAGTATATATATGTACCACAGCTTGTTAATCCATTCCTGGGTTGGTGGGCATTAAGCCTGTTTCCACAATCATCAATTTAAAATTTGGGGATTGTAAATTGAGCTGCAATAAACAGCCTAGTACAAGTGTCCTTGTGATAAAAGGGTTTTGTTTTTTTTTGTTTGTTTGTTTGTTTTTCTTTCTGGGTAGATGCCTAGTAATGGGATTGCAGGGTCAAATAGGAGATCTAATTTGAGTTGAGGATTCTCCATACTTCTTCCAAAAAGGTTGTGTTAGTTTGCATTCCTACCAACAGTGTAAAGTGTTCCCTTCTCTCCATATCCACACCAGCATCTGCAGCTTTGAGACTTTGTGATGTGGGCCATTCTCACTGGGTTAGGTGATATCTCAGGGTAGTTCTGATTTGCATTTCTCTGACAATTAGGGACAATTACCATTTTTTCAAGTTTGTTAGCCATTTGTCTGTGTTCTTCAGAGAAGGTTCTAGTCATCTCTCTAGTCGAGTGATATATGGGATTGTGGGGGTCTTTTGTTGATTCATTTGAGTTCTCTATAGATCCTACTTATCAACTTTTTGTCCGATTCATAACATTATTCAAATTATCTTTTCCCATTCTGAAGGTTGTCTGTTTGCTTTGGTTGTTGTCTCCTTACCTGTACAGAAGCTTTTCAGTTTAATTATGTTCCATTTGTTTGTTTTTGTTGTTGTTGCAAATGCCACAGAGGTCTTCTTAGTAAAATCTTTCCTCAGGCCAAAATCTTCAAGTGTTTTCCCCACAAGTTCTTTGGGGATTTTTATTGTTTCATGACTTAAATTTAAATCTTTCATCCATCTTGAATCAATTTTTGTAAGTGGTGAGAGGTGCAGGTCCAGTTTCAATCTTTTACATGTGGTTATCCAGTTCTCCCAGCACAATTTATTGAATAGGGATTCTTTTCCCCAGTGTATGTTCTATTTGGTTTATCAAAGATCAGATGGTTATAAGAGGTTAGTTTCATCTCATTGTTTTCTATTCAGTTCCAAATGTCAATGTCTCTATTTTTGTGCCCATACCATGCTGTATTGATCACAATGGCCTTGTAGTACAGCCAAAAGGCTAGTATGGTGATACTTCTGGCTTTTTTTTTTTTTTTGAGACAGAGCTTCAAGCTGCCACCTTGGATAGAGTGCTGTGACATCACAGCTCACAGCAACCTCTAATTCCTGGGGTCAAGTGAGTCTCTTGCCTCTGCCTCCCAAGTATCTGGGACCACAGACGCCTGCCACAATGCCCGGCCATTTTTTGGTTGCAGCTGTCATTGTTGTTTGGTGGGCCCAGGCTGGATTCAAATCCGCCAGCTCAGGTGTACGTGGCTGGCGCCTTAGCCCGTTGAGCCACAGGCGCCGAGCCCTGGCTTTGTTTTTAATACTAAGAATTGTCTTGGCTATATGGAGTTTCTTCTAGTTCCACATAAAACAAAGAATTATTTTTTCCAAATCTGGAAAGTATGACTATGATATATATATATATATATATATTTTTTTTTTTTTTTTTGGTAGAGACAGAGTTTCACACTATTGCCCTCGTTAGAGGCTATGACGTCACAGATCATAGCAACCTCCAACTCCTGGACTTAGGCGATTCTCTTGCCTTAGCCTCCTGAGTAGCTGGGACTACAGGCGCCGGTCACAAAGCCTGGCTATTTTTTTTTGCTGTTGCAGTTCAGCCAGGGCTGGGTTTAAACCTGCCACCCTTGGTGGCCGGCACCTTACTGACTGAGCCATAGGTGCTGCCCTATGATTATGATATTTTAACAAGGATTGCATTGAATCTGTAGATTGCTTTGGGTAATGTAGATATTTTAACAATGTTGGGTTTTCCCAGGCATAAGCATGGTATATTCTTCCATTTGTTAATATCTTCTGCTATTTCTTTTCTTAGGTTTTCATAATATTCTTTGTAGAATATTCCTAGGTATTTCATTTTTTGTCATGTATATTCATTTTTTTAAAAAACTACTATGAAGGGAATTATGTCCTTGATCAGCTTCTAATCTTGCCTGTTCTTAGGATATACAAAGGCTACTAATTTGTGGATGTTGATTTTATATCCTGAGACACTGCTATATTTTTTGATCACTTCCAGGAGTCTTGGGGTTGAGTCTTTGGGGGGGGGGTCTCTAAGTGTAAGATAATATCATTAGCAAAGAGGGAGAGTTTGACCTCCTCTGCACCCATTTGGACCAGGGTTTTTTTGTTGTTGTTGTTGTTGATGGGAGAATTTTTATTGTTTCTTCAAACTCGGTTTTTGAAATCAATCTGTTCAAGAGATCTATTTCTTCTTGATTAAGACTAGGGAGAGTGTGTGATTCTAGGTATTGATCCATTTCCTCCACATTGTCAATCTTCTTTATTTCCTTCTCTTGCCTGACTGTATTGGCTAGAACTTCCAGCACTATGTTGAATAGTAGTGACAATAGAAGACAACCTTCTCTGTGAAAGTTCTAAGTGAAAAAGCTTTCAGTTTTATATCATTTAGTATAATATTAGCTGTGGGTTTGTCATAGATGGCTTTAATTAGATTAACAAATGCGCCACCTATGCCTATATTTTTCAGTGTTCTCATTTGAAAAGGATGCTGAATTCTACTGAATGCTTTTTCTACATTTATTGAGAGGATCATATGGTCTTTGATTTTGCTTCTGTTGGTATGAATTACAGTTATGGATTCATGTACATTAAACCAGCCTTGCATTCCTGGAATGCAACCTACTTGATCGTGATGAATGATTTTTTTTTTTTTTTATGTGTAGCTGTAATTGATTGGCTAGGATTTTTGCACCTATATTCATTAGTCAGATTAGGGAGATTTGTCTGAAATTATCCTTTTTAGTTGGGGCTTTTACTGGTTTTGGTATCAGGGTAACTCTGCTGTGAAGGCATCTGGATCAGGGCTTTTTTTGGGCGGGGGGGATTTTTATTGTTTCTTCAAACTCAGTTTTTGAAATCAATCTGTTCAAGAGATATATTTCTTCTTGATTAAGTTAGGGAGAGTGTGTGATTCTAGGTATTGATGCATTTCATCCACATTGTCAAATTTCTGGGTATAGAATTCCTGTATGCGATCCCCTGTATCTCTGTGGCATCTTTTGTTATTTCCCCTTTATTGTTTCTGATTGAGGTTATTAGAGATTTTACTTCTCTGTTTCTAGTTAATCTGGACCAAGGTATATTGATTTTATTTATTTTTTGGAAGAACCAACATTTTGTTTCATTAATTTTCAGAATGACTCTTTTGTTTTCAATTTCATTCATCTCTGACTTAATTTTGGGTATTTCTTTTCTTAAATTAAATTAAGAATTAAATTGTTCTTCTGTTTCCAATTCCATAGATGGTTCATTAGTTTGTTCTTATGCTCTATTTCTGTTCTTCAAATATAGGTACCCAATGGGATAAATTTCCCTCTTATGATTGCTTTTGCTGTTTCCTACAGGTCGGGGCAACTTGTATCTTCATTGTTGTTATGAAGAGGAATTTAACAATTTCTTCTTTTATCTCTTCCTGAACCCAACAATCATTCAGCATAAGGTTGTTTAATTTCTAAATCTTTGTGTGAGGATGAACATTTCTGTTGGAGTTGAGTTCCCCCTTTATTATCTTGTGGTCTGAGAAGATAGAAGGTCTGATTTTTATTCTTTTAATTTTGCTGAGGTTTGATTTGTATCCTAGGATATGGTGGATTTTGGAGTACGTACTATGGGCTGATGAGGAAAATGTATATTCTTTCCCTTTGGATGGTGTGCTCTATCTATTAATCCCATTTGTTCTATGGTCACATTTAAGTCCTTTGTATGTTTGTTTAGTTTCTGTTTAGAGGATCTGTTCAGTTCTATCAGAGGGGTATTAAAGTCCCCAACTATTATTGGTGTTATGGGATAACATATTGCTCAGACTCATCAAGGTCTGTTTCATAAATCTCGGAGCACTTAAGTTGGGTGCATAAATACTTAAAATTGAAATGTCTTCTTGTTGTATTTTTCCTTTGACCAGTATAAAGTGTCCATCTTTATCTTCCATAACTTTAATTGCTTTAAATCTGCTTGTATCTGAAAGTAAGATTGCAACCCCTCCTTTCTTCTGATTTCCATTTGCTTGAAATACTGATTGCCATCCTTTAACCCTAAGTCTTGATTTGTCCTTCAAGGCAAAGTGTGTCACCTGGAGACAGCATATGGATGGCTTGTGCTTTTTTTTTTTTTTTTTAATCTATTTAGCCAGCCTATGCGTCATCAGTGATGAATTCAGTTCACTGACATTTACTGAGAGAAATGGTAAGTGTGGTGGAGTTTGATTCACCTTGTTTTGTGACAGTCTGTTGTGTAGTTTTATCCTTTGCACCATTGTGGAATCTAAGTTTTGTTTTTTGTTCTTTTTTTTTTGAGACAGATCCTCATGCTGTCACCCTGGATAGAGTGCCATGGCATCACTTCTCCCAGCAACCTCCAATTCCTGGGGTCAAGAGAGTCTCCTGCCTCCGCCTCCTACAGGCGCCCACCACAATGCCTGGCCATTTTTTTGGTTGCAGCTGTATTGTTGTTTGGGCCCGGGCTGGATTCAAACCCGCCAACTCAGGTATACGTGGCTGGCACCTTAGCCACTTGAGCCACAGGCACCGAGCTGGAATCTAAGTTTTGAGCTTTAGCTTTTGAGTGTTTACTTTGCTGGTGGTCCACTGTAGTGGTCAGTGTTGAGAATAGGTCTAAGTATTTCCTGTAGAGCTGGTCTTGTTGTAGTGAATTTCTTCAGTGCTTGTATATCTGTAAAAGATTTGATTTATCCATCAATTTTGAAGCTTAGTTTAGCAGAATACAGACTGCTGGGCTAAAAATTGTTTTGTATAAGAATGTTGAAGGTGGATGACCATGCTCTTCTGGCTTGGAAGGTTTCAGTTGAAAAGTCTACTGTCATCCTAATGGCTCTGCCTCTGTAGGTCAGTTAACCCTTACTCCTGGTTGCTTGCAGAATTTTTTCTTTCATCTTGACTTTGGATAGGTTCATTACAATGTGTCCTGGCAAGGCTCTATTTGAAATGAGATGACCTGGAGTTTGATATCCATCTGAAAGGAGTATGTGTCAGGGTCTTTAGTAAAACTTGAGAAGTTTCTTTATCATGGTCTCCAGTGGGGCTTCCATTCCTTTGGGATACTCTTCTTCCCTTTTAGGAATCCCTATTTTTTTTTTTTTTGAGAGAGAGCCTCAAGCTGACACCCTGGGTAGAGCGCTGTGGCATCACAGCTCACAGCAACCTCCAACTCCTGGGCTCAAGTGATTCTTCTGCCTCTACTTCCCAAGTAGCTGGGATTACAGGTGCCTGCCACACGCCTGGCTATTTTTTGGTTGCAGGTGTCATTGTTGTTTGGCGGGCCCGGGCTGGATTCAAACCTGCCAACTCAAGTATATGTGGCTGGCACCTTAGCCGCTTGAGCTACAGGTGCTAAGCCAGGAATCCCTATTATTCATATGCTTTAATGCTTCATGGAGTCTCATAGTTCTCTAAGTGCCTGTTCTGCTTTCTCTCTCTTCTTTTCTGCCTCTTTAACTATCTGGGTTAACTTGAAAACTTTATCCTCTAGCTCTGAGGTTCTTTCTTCTCCATTTTCTAACCTATTTTTGATACTTTCTATTTACATCCCCTGATTGTCTCCTTCATTTCCTTAAGCTCTGCCATATCCTTTCTATATTCGACATTTCTCTCATCCAACTTTTGGTTCTGTCTTTCCATTTTCTCTTCCATTCCTTTTATTGTCTTTATCATCCATATTTTAAATTCCCTTTCTGTCAAGTCCATTAATTCTTACAGGTGGGGTCTTCTGCAGTAACTGCCTCATGGTCCCTTTGGGGGAGTTCCTCTGTTTTAGTTCTTGATATTGCCTGAATTTTTCTGTTGGTTCCTGCTCATGTGTTCTTTCTTCTTGTTCACCTCCTTACCCTCCTCTTTCCTTTTCACTGCCTCCTTTGTGTCAACCAGAAGCCCTTGATCTTGATGACAGTATGTTGCAATATGTCACTGGGACACCAGGTGGCACTGTGGTTTTTTTAAGAGACAGAGAGCACAGTCAGTAACCTCTATGATCCTTATTCCAAACTTAGTTGCCTTTGGTGATCTCCTGATTGTTTCCTTAGCATTCAGGCCCTGCTGTGTTGGGAACTTAAAGCTCACAAGAATCCTTCAGGGGCACGTGTGACTGTGCTCCCTGACTCCAGTTCCCATGGGGTGTGGGAGTCCCTCAGCCTGTCCCAAGAGTGGAGTTCTGATCCTGAGAATTAAGACAGCCATGCTTTAGCTCCCTGATAAGACCTTCTCATGACCTTCCCACAGTGGCAGCCCCCTGGCCACAGAGACCTTCTCAAAATGCCTGTCTCAACAGTCACCAAACCTATGGCAAATCCACTCCAGCTGATATTCAAATCTGCTTGCCATATACTGTTCAATTCCACACCCTCTTCCAAGCTTTCCACTCAACGAGCAGCTTCCCCCAACAACTGACAACTCCAGAAAGGCTTCCTTCCGTACCAGGGCTCTCTGGGTGGCCAGTTGATCCCAGCCAGTCACAATCACTTGCCTAATTTATCAGATTTTCACTGCTCCATATCATACACTGTATCCAGCTCACAACCTCCTCCCCATGCTCCTGAGACAGGGAGCCATGCCAGGTATGACTCTTTTTATTTTGTAAATGGCAGCTACAACAAATTTGGAATACACTGAATAATGCACAATTGATCAGCAAAAATGCTACTTTTTTATACCCCTTTCAACGTTGTGGAAAGATACTGCTGTTTGCCAAATACTGGCCTGCTCGATGGACTCTTTTATGTATCTGTTGTATTCTAATGGCCATGCAGGTTTAACTGAGTCACCCCCAGAATCCCTCTTTCACCTTCCAGTGGATTTCACAGAGGCATTGGGAGTAGCTGGTATCATACACATTAGCCTTTTATTATCCCACGTGGTAAGAACAATGGGTCTTTTCCATAAAAACGTCATTTCCCCTCTCTGAAGATTCTTTGACTTTTCTTTTAGTATCTTTGGCAAGCCCTGGTTTTCCCTTATAGTACCACAGACTAGTGTTTTCTTTTCCAATAATATTTCAGCTGTAGAAACACTGTTGTAATAATACCTTGGTAGACATGATGCCAAGAATCAAGATGTGGCTCTAAGATGGACAATACGGTTTATCGTACCTTTTTGCCTTCGCCCAAATAGATCTCAAAATTGTAGATGTAGCCAGTCTCACTTTCACAAAGCATGCTCACTAAAATTCCAAATTGTGTTACCTTTGCCAGATTAATGTCCTAAAGTTGATACATGCTCTATATGGTACCTCTGCTTCATGTACGGATAACTTCCGCTCACCTATGTACAGTGACTAAAACTGTGGAATAAAGTAATCCAAAAGAGGCCTAATTTTATAAAGTCTATCTTCATTAGGTGTAGCTTATGAATTATCACTAAGATGAAAAAATATAAAGATCTGCTCAAACCTCATTCTTGTCACAGTCTTAGGAAATATTGGTATTTCAAGCAAAGGGTCCCTTGACCAGTAATCTCTTCAATGTGATTTTTGTTTGTCCCATCAACATCAATAAACCTAGAAACTTCTTTATATCACTGGTGGTAACTTCCATCCATGGTAAAGTTTTAGCAGAGTTTTTATAAATTATTCCATTTGGCAGAGGCATAAATTGGTTTGAGAAGCTAATTTGAAAAAAAAATCATTATCAAAAATTAAATCTGTCACTTCACCAATACTCTGTGGATCACTAAGTTCAATAGTCACACCCTAAATATTTGCAGAATCCTCCAAGGTTTGTGTAATATCATTTTCAATCCACTCTTTCTCAAGATCACTTTACTATCAGATTCTGTGACATTTCTTTTTTGCCATTTTGGTGGTCTAATATCAGCTTCATAACTGTATTCCAGTAAAGTATCATTTTCTAGATCATTAAAAAACATCTCAAAGTCACTCGAACAATCAGATAAAATAAAGCATGTGCATATAATTCATTGAAGACTTCCTCACCATCATGATCCGTTAGCGTCGAAATGTTTGCAGTACTAGAATTGTGATGAAACCTGAATATCTAAAAAAAATAATTTTTATGATAAAGTGAACATGACTGAACATGATCAAGAAAGCTTTTACATTACTCTGCATTTTAAAAATTGCAATAGCTAATACAGGTGCAAATAATAGTTAACTCATGATTAGTCAACAATATGTTAAAATAAGCTGATAGAGTCCAGGTATGTAGCTCACGTCTGTATCTGGGCAATTGGTAGGCCAAGGTGGGAGGATGGCTAGAGGCCAGGAGTTTGTAACCAGAGTGAGCAAAAGTGAGGTTCTGCCTCTATAAAAAATAGAACACTTAGCTGGGCATGGTGGCGCATGTCTGTAGTCCCAGCTACTCAGAAGGCTGAGCCAGGAGTATCGATGGTGTCAATAGGAGTTTGAGGCTGCTGTAAGCTATGACGATACTACTATACTCAAGTCCAGGTGAAAAAAGCAAGATTCTTTCTCAAAAAAAGAAAAAGTTGACAGACAAATCATGACGTAAACAAACTATCGGAAGCCTGCAGAAATGTGAAATTGTGACAAATGAGCAAATGACAGCTCCAAGGAATGAAATTTGATGGCTGCCGATACCTGGCTGCCCCTATTCTGTGAGAGGCCTATTCCTTTCTGTTTCCCCCTCGCCCACATCCCACTCCAGCAGCCGGACCCCCAGCACCCAGTGCAGAGCCAAATGCTATTGTAGCCTGCACTTGGCTCTGAGTGAGGAGCACCGGGCGGCCTTCCCTGCAGGGAGGTGATTGCAGGGAGCCTGTGACAAGGCACACTCTGACTTGGCAGGAGTGGCCCAGGTGACGCTGCCAGCCCAGCTCAGGGGCTCCAGCACTGCACAGGTAGGGCAAGGTCTAGTCCACCTCTAGGGAGCTCCGCAGCCCCCATGAATCCATCAAGAACTCTGCCCTTGTACACGCTAAGGCCCTGTCTGATCCCCAAATATCTTTGGGAAGGTTTCCATCTCACTCTAAAAAGTGACTGGTTTCGTTAAATAAAATACACAAACTCAACCCTCAGTGATAGTTTAAAGCAATTAATTTGGATCCCTTAGTGGCCACTGCTTTGGCTGCTAAGAAGCCCTCTGCTGAACTGCTGGTCTAGTCAACCTGCTTTACAGAAAGGTGTACCATACATCTGGAATACTGGCTTTATTTTCCTGTTTTTATTCTGCATCTAACTCCATCATCTATTTGTTATAAAGTTTTCATTTTTACCAATTTGGACACTCCCATAAACCTCCTAAAATTCTTCCTTGGCATATACCCGATACAGATCAATAAAATTACAAACTGACTGAAAGAAACAGCACTCCTGTGATGTATGACAGAGCTTCAGATCTGTCAACCGTATTTCCAATACAGTCATCCTTTCGTCCATCCTCACCCATCAATTCCAGGGTTTTTCCCAAGACATGTGGTTTTCACTGTATTTTTCATCCACCAAAACCTTTCTCTAAGAGGCACCTGCAGACCGCCACTGTGTTCCTACCATGGTGTGACTCAGTGACTCAGCCCTGCACTGTGGCGACTCAGGGGGAGGGAGAGAGGCAGGTGTCCTGTATTCCAATACACCCAACCCAGCCTGGCAGAGGCTCCAGATGTAAAAGGCACCAGGGAAGGTGCCCACCACCGAGGTCAGCACGAGTCTCTTCACCCCCCCAAGAATGGGCACAGGCAGACTGAAACAGAACTTGTCTGACAGCTTCCGACATTTCACCCATTCACACACATCAATTCCGGTGTTTTCCCCAAGGCATATGGTTTCCTAGAAAACCATACATTTTTCACAACTATGTTATATTTTAGCCTCTATGAAATATCCAATAAATATTTTCCAGGGAACCCTCTCTATGGTGTGTCATATCAAAATTCCCCTTTTTTTGATATCCCCCACTTGGCAACTCCTCGTGTCCCTCTGGTTACCTGTGGTCTTCCCAGAGGGCAGTGCTGCAGGGAAGAAGCTGGGCTCAGCGGCCCTCTGGACACAGGGCACACGACTGTCCAGTTCAGGCCCTGTGTGCCCCCACCGCCAATCTGCGTCCCACAAGGAGCAGCGAGGCCTCGGCTCCCCTTCCAACAGAAGCTCCAGGACTGCTCCCACCCCACCCGCTAGGGACAAGGTCCTTACACAGCAGAAAGGTGATTCCTGCTCCCCTCTCTCAGCGGCTCGGGAGCAATTCAGCATCATGCCAGTTCACAGAACTTTTCTCAAAAGCTAAGAGACAGGAAAAGCTATTAATACCCAGAAGTTAGATGCTGTAATAAGTATTACATACATAGATTTCAATGAACCAAACAAACATTACGTCCCAGACTCACATATAACCACAAAAAGGCTAAATTGACGATACTTAGAGAAATAAACCTTCTAGCGGAGAATTCCTTGTCTAAATCCACCTCTCGTTAAACTGGGAAACACTCCAATAAAGTATCCCTACATCATCCTCCAGGAGAATTTTGGTGGAAGAGTCAGTAATTTTGTCAATTCCAAACAACTTGGAACTAAAATAATTAACTGCCATTATTGTAAATTATTTTCTACTTGGTAAGGCACATCTTTTCCCATAGAAATAGCACCTGAGTACAAAGAAATATTAATGTGCCAGGCAGACAGAGAAAGCGCCAACACCAGTGGATCAGGGGTCGCAGGTAAGTGCAGTCCTGGGCCGGTGACATGCACGGAAGATGCAATTTTGAATGTGGTCTCGAGGGGCAGACACTGCCATGCGCACGCCGTGACAACAGCCAGCACACTGTGGGAACGCAATAAAAATTAAACCATCACGAGGGGAAACTTTATCCCAGAGCTTAAAGCAATATCTATTCCAGACCCTTTTGAGTAGCAATAATAAACATCTCATATAGGAAAGGTAAAATTTCAACCCAAAGGAAAAAACAAACAGAACTCTGGTGAAGCCAAACGACAGGAAGGGACTTGGCTTCACACTGAAATCATACAATGGCCTCGATGTATCAAAGCTCCTCAGATCTCCTTCCTTGAAATCACTGGCCAAATTACTTAATTTTACTGAATTTCACTTTACTGATTATGTCTTTCAAATAAATAATGAGCAATACCCGCAAACCTTCTTCATGACAGAAAATATAACCTTTGCTTTCTTCAATCAAGCAAGCAATTTGGTCTGAGATGGCCATTCAGTCTGGTTTTCCAAATTAAATGAATCTGTTCTGTACCAGAGGTCAGCACCTGCTCACCTCCCATGCTCGACCTTCACCTTCCAGAGCGTAAAACCTGTTTTCTCACCTGATAAACAGTGTGTGTGCTGTGAGATCACCAGCTTCCCTTGTGCATTCCCAGCCCTACAACCAGCAACTCCCTCCCTCAGTCCTCCGCCACCCCAGGCATGAGCCACCTTCCCGGGGTCTTCAAGTGCCTGCCTGTGTGTGATGCTCCCTACTCGTCACTAGGCCGGGGACGGCTGTCTCCACGTGGGGCTCCTGAGCTGGGCTGGAGGGGTGTGGCCATTGGAACCCTCTGGCAGAGGCCTTTGTATAGTGGACGGGACTGACTCTCCCTACAGTCTGTCCACCCACAGGCGGGGACAGCCAGGTTGAGAAGTGCTGCCAGGCTGACCAAGGCTCCTAAAATTGAAAGAGCCTCATGGAGAAGAGAGAGCAAATTGGCGAGAAGGAAATGGCGGACTTCTCAACCAAAACCTTCACAGAAAAACAGGAGTCGCCCCCTGCACAGGACTCGATGTGCCAGCCACGGTCTGCAGTCTGGGTTGAGTAAGTGTTTCATCTCAAATTCAAACCCTAAAAGCCCGAGGTCGAATAAAACAAGAAGCTTTAGGCTTGTCTTTGGGCTGCTGAAGTTGAACAGATAAAATGTATTGAAAGCAGATCCATATTTATTTTGGGGGACTGAAAGGTTTCTCCATCTCACGAGTAACTAATACAATCAAAGCACTGGCAGACACAGCCGGCTCAAAAGAAATACAGCACAAGGCTGGACAATAAAAAGGTACCCAGAAACCATTTGTCATTTTGGCCCACTCACCAGAGGCTCGGCACACCTGCTTCCAGCAGCGTGGGCCATAAATCCCCATCTTGGCCCCTCGAAGGACTTTTCTCCCCTGGCGCCGAACTCAAACTACTTAGTTATGGGGGCTTACCTGGGCGCCCTATGTAGCCGACAGGAAATAGGAGACCAGGATTTTTAAAAAACTCTCAGAACCAGAAAACTCTTTTATTGTGGGGTGGGGCAGGGGTAGGAAGCAGAAGAAAGAGAAGGTGGGGTTAACAGTGGAGTCACAAAG
The DNA here is from genome assembly GCA_963573935.1 of Arctocebus calabarensis. Classification (NCBI taxonomy): domain Eukaryota; kingdom Metazoa; phylum Chordata; class Mammalia; order Primates; family Lorisidae; genus Arctocebus; species Arctocebus calabarensis. The sequence goes on from CAUYON010190223.1 coordinate 12,959, forward strand.
CCTGCCCGAGAGGAGGGAGGCCCCCAGTTAGATGAGGGGTGCAGGGCCAGCTGACTGAGCAAGCTCTGAAGGAAAAGTGTGGAATGGGCGCCACCTGGGCAGTGCTGACATCGGCTCAGACCACCCTGCTGTGGGACGGTCCTGCACGCTGCCGGCTGTCTACCAGCACCCCTATCTCTACTGGTGAATGCCAGTGGCACCCTCTGCTATGACAACCGAAAATGTCTCCAGTGACAAACTTCCCCGGGAGTACAAAATCAACCACCATTGAGAACCACCAGCCTAGTGGGGAAATATTAATATTAAACTAGTAACTGAAAACCACCAGAGGCCACTCTGCCAGGTCCCAGGTCCCAGCCATCTAGGTGGTTCACAAGATCTGCTGGGGGACAAAACTACCCCAGGGACAAGCATGGTCCCCTCAGGCTTCATGTTACTTACACACAATGAATAATTTGTCAAATATAAGGTCCAGCGTGACCAAAGAACTGGGCACAGATGGAAGTAAGACACCACGAGCAAGATAAGACAAAAGCGGCAGAGGCACAGAGGCTGGAGCCCAGATGCTGGGCATGCTGGGCGCAGACAGAGGAGATACAGCAGGCCTCCACAGCTGGCCTCCATAGCCAGCCTCCATAGCCATTCCACAGTGGGCCTCCACAGTCGGCCTCCACCTGCACTGACCACCTCCTCAGACCAGACACAGACCCCATGTATGTCTCAGCACAGCAGGCATCGTTCCCCAGTGTGTTGTAGTGCCCTACGGGGTCAACTTCCAGAGGTTCCTCTGTAACAGAATAGCTTGAATGTGTCTACAGAAGACAAGTAACCACCACGTGTGCTCCGTGATGATTTACAGCCTCTAAAATTCAGCCTCACATCAAAACATTACAAGGAATGCTCCACTTCTACTTTTGCATTTATTTCATAATGATAAAAAATGCTGATATTTTATATGTTACTAGTCCTATGTTTTAACACATAAATGCGTGCTAGGCTAATCCAAAACCATTATTGTGTTTTCATTTTGATCTAAACCAGAAGAGTCTGAGTAGTCTACTATAACAGCATACAGTTTACCAACAGACTGGAAAATAAAACTGGGGTGAGGGAGGTTACAAAAGATACTTATCAACCACAAAATCCTGTTTCACTTCCATTTTCTAAATTCTACTGATTATTTCTGGAAAGATTCCCAGTAGTTATATTTTTCCTGGTAATATGCCTTCTCAGTTCTCGATTCTCTTTAGAAAAGAGCAGATCCCAGCTCTCCCCACAAAATCAGCAGGAGGAAGACCACATATTGCAATGTTAAGTTCATGACACTTTGCAAAGTTGGCTTTTGCTTCCAAACCTTCATCTTTGCTAGATGCAATACAACGAACCAATACTAGAAAACTTAGTACACCAAATAAGTCAGAAAAATGAAGGAGAAAAGAATACCCGCCACACTCACACAAACCTAGACTAGCAAAGAGAGGTCCTGCGGGCGGTGGAGGGCACGGCGGCTCCGCCGGTCACCGTCCTCCAGGACTCGCCCTCTCCACACAGAGACAGATGCCCAGGAGACCACAGGAACCAAAGGCGCAGGCTTCCTACGGCAGGTGTGTGACAGCGCGGCCACCCCTGAGCTACCCACGACCTGGCTGGTCTGGACGGCTCTCCAGTCTTCTCCAGTACCTTTCAACAGAGGGCAGTGACAATCTGAAGGAATTTTGTTGTCACAATGGTGGTGGGAGCTACCGACACTGAAATGGGAGGAATTGGGAATGCAGAACATTCTCAGATACGTGGGACCATTCCAAACAGATCTCTGCCATCAGACAGACAATAAGAAAGTGTCGTCCTACATCCCGATCAATTCCAAAAGTCCAGCAGCACACTGGAGTCCAACATTATTCAGACCCTAAAGCATAACTCCATTTAACACAGAGACAAAGCTTCTGCACAGGTCTATACACAAGGTTTTCTAGGAAGGCAACTACCCTGTAAGTCAATGGAAAGACGGACTTCATCTCCTTTGAAACTTTATAAAATGTTGTCCACCATCCTGGAGAAAGTGTGTCACTAATGTCTGTGCTGATGAGATGGGGAATGTCCAGTGAACAGAACGGTCTGTCTCCATTTGTGGTTGTGCAATCCTGCTACAAAGACCTGATGACTTTATTACGTCTTCTAAGCATGATCCTAGCCCAAGCACTCCTATTCTGAATGCATATTATTTTATTATAAACCACTGTGCTTGTCATAGTTCAAGGTTTTTAGTAGTATATATAGGTAGATATCATCCATCAATTTCATTCCAGGCATATAAAAGGAAGTTTATAAACTGTGTCTACTGAAAAGGACCACGGGGTCTGCTCCTGTTAAAAACCAAGAGAAATTCCGATTGCACACACAAAGACAGGGAAACAAAACACATTTCTAAATCTTCCTGTAGCTATTTTTTAATTAACTAAAATATTTACCCATTAATGTCTAAACAATTTAATCAATTTTTTTAAGTCTGTAGCATTCAGGCAAGGGGCCCTGCTACCCAGAAAATAAAACGTTTGAGCCCCCAGATCTGACAGAATCCCAAGTCTGCTTCTACCTGAGTCTGAGAAAAGCTGAAGCTAGAAACCGCTAAATAAAAGGTAATGCAACTAGGCATCACACAATAAAAGATATTACCTTCAAAATGCATTATTGTCGCCAATTATAAGAATCACTTCAACTTAATTTCAAAAGCACAATCACCCTCAACAGAAACAGTCTCTTTTTTAAATTTCAAAGAGTATTACATTAAGGCAATAACTCACCTTCCAGCTATAATATCACTCTCTCTCCCTTATTGCAAGACTACATTTCATAAATACTTCTCATCGACAAGTCAAGCTAATTCAGGTTAATTTTATTGTATTTTGGTGCTATCTCACATTTGTGTGCAATTACCTTTATCATTTTATTGCCAAGGCAGAAAGTAATCAGAACAATTATTTGAAAATGGAGGTTTATAAATTCTAAATCACAGTTGCTGGCATTTTTGATAAAACAGCAGCTTTATCTCGGGAAATGGCAGGGACGTCGGATAAATCACGCATCAGTCAAGCGTGGCTGACCCCCAAGTGCATTACACAATATCAGAAGTGCTTCCAAAGAAACTTTCTCGCATCATCCATCATTCTTCATAATACTAAAATAGCTACACACCTGAAGAATAGAAGCTGGAATATAATAATAAAAAAAGAACCCACATAGTGCGGGCAAAACCATTAACCGCTCTCCCTTTCAAACCATGAGAGATGGTCTGGAAACCGGACTGCACACATAAACAAATATGACTCCACAATAACTCTAAATATCTGTATTCATATTCGTCAACTCTGTTTTAAATATAAATGAAATACGGAGTACAGCCCTAAAAAGAACAAGTGCATTTGCAGACTACATGCATTTTTATGTCCTGTTTGGGTACGGCTGCTCTTAAACTTTAGCCGCCTCTCTCAGGGTTGTGAGTCTCGACACCTTGTTCTCAAGTCCTCATTTTGTTCTCAACTTTATTGCTTAAAAAAAGAATGTAACCTGATTGTGAGGAAAAGAATAAAGGAAGAAACCCTGGAGTCCTCGATGTGGTTTCCCTGAGCTGATCACAGAGAAGGGGAGCAGAGTGATTTGGACTGGAGGTGGCCCGGTCCCCACACCATGAGGACAGAGTGGGGGGGGTGGGACAGGGTGGCCGCTGCCACCTTCCTTAGGTGGCACACAGTATCCACCTTGTTTTGTTTTTTTTTTTTTTGCAGTTTTTGGCTGGGGCTGGGTTGAACCCACCACCTCCGGCATATGGGACTGGCGCCCTACTCACTGAGCCACAGGCGCCGCCAGTATCCACCTTGTTTTAACTCACATTTTATTTTTTGAGACAGTCTTACTATGTCACCCTCGGTAGAGTGTTGTGGTGTCACAGCTCACAGCAACCTCAGGCTCTTGGGCTTAAGTGATTCTCTTGTATCAGCATCCCAAGTATCTGAGACTACAGGTGCCCACCACAACACCCGGCTATTTATCGGTTGCAGTCGTCACTGTTTAGCAGGCCCGGGCTGAGCTCAAACCTGCCAGCTTTGGTGTATGTGGCTGGCGCCCTACTCACTGAGCTATGGGCTCCAAGCCTTAACTCGCTTTTTAAAGGAAAAATAAAATAACTCTATGATCATTTATTTCCTTTTTTGTCAAAAAGCAAACACCCCAGAAAAAGATGGTTTCTATACCTTTATGTAGGTGACTTCATGCCAACAGGCCGTTAAGTCTAGCTGGGTAGGAACAAAATGTATTAGCTACATATGGCTGGCCCTGGGCCAGGCGCTCCACATACATTATCTCATTTACTCCTCAGGCAAACCTGAGGCACAGGGAATTATCTATAGATGAGGAAGCAGATTGGGAGGTTAAGGAAACAGCCCGAGGACGTGGCACTCAGGTGGGAGGTGGGTACCCAAGGTCAAGTCAACACACTTCCAAACCTGGCACCTGGACATGACACAGAGACATGTTCCCATCGTGTCCTGCGGTAACAAACCCCCCCTTGCCACTGTGGGCCTGGCTTAACCTCCAGAGCAGCAGTCCAAGTGCCACACAGAGGAGGGGCATGGAGAACTGTGAGCTCGCGTGTCCATGACACTACGAGAGCACCACGAGTCACTTCAGCTCACCCTCCGTAGCCAGGACACGGGAGCAACCAAGCCTCAGGTGAGTGGAACAGTGAGTCCTTACACATTCCTAGCAGAGCAGACCTGAATATTAGCAAGCACTACCTCCTGGGTCTGCCATAGACAGTGACGCTGTAAGTTCAAGTTTATATTCAAACTAAACGCACCGTTGGGCAAGAACATAGGCAGAGTCCTCAGAAAGGCAGCAGTGAACATGGCGGTCATCGCCCACTAAAAGCATCACCTGCCAGCAGGTGCTTCAAAGGAAGAAGACATGCCTGCTTATCTTCCTGGTAAACAGAAACACAAAAACCAAAGAAGGAAGGGAAGGGAAAGGACTGATTCCCTTATCCATAAATGAATAAATACACCAGGCAGACAAAAAAGAAAAACAAAACAAATAAACAAGCCATGAACATTAAAGATCTGTATGGTACTGGCCCTGGTCCAGGGGTTCACCCGTAATCCCACAACTCTGCAGGGGACCAAGTGGAAGGAGTACTTGCAGCCAGCAGTTCACGACCAGACTAGGCAACACAAGGAGACATAATCTCTACAAAAAGGATTTTACAAAGTCAGACAGGCCTGGTGGTGCACACCCAGTCCCGGCTGTTTGGGAGGCTGAGGTGGGAGGATTCCTGGAATACAGCAGTCTGAGGATGCAGGGTCTATGGTCACACCACTGCACTCCAGCCTGGGAGACAGGATGAGACACTGTCAATAAATAAATAAAATCTGTATGAAATACTCTATTAAACTTAACCTGTGGGCCACTCCAAGCACATTCCAAACCAGAGCAAAACAGACCTTCAGGTTCCCCCCAAAATAAAGACATCCTGGGCAACACCTGTGGCTCAAAGGAGTAGGGTACTGGCCCCATATGTCAGAGGTAGTGGGTTCAAACCCAGCCCCGGCCAAAAACTGCAAAAAAAAAAAAAAGAATAAAGACATTCTCAGTCTTGAACTGATGACTGCTGCTGTCTCTCTTCACAGGACATGTGGCCCCAATCTCTAGCCTAACAAAAACAAGGTGTCCTCCCCCAGTGGGGTCAGGACAGCCAGACCCCCTCAGGGCCCAGGACCCAGAGTGGGGAGGAGGCGCAACTCTGAGTCAGTGAGCACACGGGAGCCCTCACTCGCAAGTCCCGCTGTTTATCAGTCTGCCCCCGGCTGGGCTAAGAGCAAGAAGGAATCTACCTGCAAAGGATTTGGGTGCAAGAGTCACGGGAGGCTCTTTATGAACCATCTGCGGACCCTGGCACCAGGAAGTGACCGACCCAGTCTCTCAGATCTAAATGTTTTGGTTGTAGTTTATCTCTAAAAGTCTGTATAACTCTGGTACTTTCTAATTCTACCTAGTCTTAAATTTAGAACAGAGTTATCAATGGAACAGAAGTCAGGCTAATGGGAGACACCAGTCGGTTTGGGTAATGTAACACTGAATCCCGGGACGTCACGGAGGTGACATTTAGAGCATTAACAAAACCAATCCTCATAATACCCCATGGAGAGAGGTGATGCTATAAGCTGCACACCACAGGTAAGGGACCAACACACGGCAACTGTTTGCTTCAGGACCCATTCCCTGAGGAACTTGGGAATTCTAAACATCACAGTCCAGCCTCCCCCACCACCAAAGTCCCCATCAGTTAAAGATGCCTTGGAGACGGCCACCAGAGAAGTGGCCCATGGAGCACTAAGGACCCCCCCTGCCAGCCACCTCGCTGAGGCAGGCACCTCGGCAGTGGGAAGGACAAAACCAGCCACGAGGGCTTTCTGAACAGACACGCCGTCCACATCCCTGACACTGTCCGAGTCACGGACAACGCCAGCCACGAGGGCTTTCTGAGCGGACACGCCGCCCACATCCCTGACACTGTCCGAAAAGCTTTAAAAGTCTAAACTTAGTTTATATCTTCTTCCAAACCCAAGATCTAAAAAATTGGGCCATAGTCAAAAGTCTGTGATACAATGATTGTAGTAACAAAAATAAAAATACACCTAAAAATGGAAGAATTAGGGAACACCTATCAACATACAATAAGTGAAATTTCAGAAACTCCAAATTATTTTTCAGTTATTTATATCCTGTCACTACCCTAAACAAATTCTAGTAATTTCCTGCACATATGCAGCAATTTTAGTCATCTGCTGAAAACCGACAGGAGTTTGTATCTCCACCAGCCAAGTCCCCTGGCCCTGTGCCACCAGCAACCCAGTTCAAGTAGAAGCGTGATGGCCCATGGAGCAGGGTTCTACATGATACCTCGGGACACACGGCTGGGTGCAGCACAGCCTGGGTCCTGCTGGCCCTTGATGCAATGAAGAACCACCAAACCTTTTAAAGGAAGTTATAGTCATCTAATAAATTTTCAGGATTTTGGTCACAACAAAGAGAAGAATCACAACGGATCACATGTAGGTAAAAAGCACGAATCAGCAAAGATGGGAGTTAAAAGAAAATAAAGTGGGTTAAAGAAAAAATAAGACCCTAGGTTAATAGAACATACTATAGAAGAGAATTACCATTCTTCACATAAAATAACATTAGAGGATCTTCACTGCTTTATTTTTATTTGTCCTAAACATGCAACAATGGGATATTTGAGAAATAAGCTAATTCGAGGGCAGACCTGTTTGGAAACACGCTGTGTATTTCGCAACACAATGATACCATTTTCTGTCTACTTCACTCCAATATCAACCCTGTGTTTCCAATCACATTGACAGAAGGGTTCTGCAGATCGAAGTCTTTCCACTAAGCAAGCAGAGGAAATACTCTCCTTCATGAGTAGGGTTGTGCCTCCCTGGCCTCCTCTGCGCCCAGTGACGGCAATGCCATCAGAGTCTGTTTAAAAGCAGCCATGGTGCGAGCACAGAGCACATAACAAGCACTGGGTTTCTTGCTGTGGCAGAAGGGAGCTTCAGACCAGGGGGCTACAAAGGGGAAAGGGCCGCAGCCAGAATGGAAGCTGTTTTGTTGAATCAAACTAGAGGCATCAGGGTGATGTTGTGGTTTGCAACATGTACACAGACGGCAGACACAAGAATAAATACAGATGTGTGTGCACACAGGCTAGGACGCACGCACGTAGTCCCTGGCTATGCCCACTGGGAACAGCTGGAAGCAGCAGTGCGCCCCCCGCACCCAAGTCTGGGTCTCCACCCATCATTCTGCAGTTGGAGGGGACTGAGAGAAAGGACTGGATCTGGGGCTGGGTCAGGGAAAATGAGTCTGGATTATGCTGCGATGCCAGAAAGTGAGCAAGTGGCAGAAAAAGGATGAATATGTCCAAAAGACATGGAGCCAGCTGACCGCAGGAGTTCCCCAGGAGCCCGAGTGGGAGCTGAGTAACGGAGTGAGCAGTGACAGCTATGGACTGCACCCCAGGAAACACGGTGAGGGGCTCACCAGTCCACACCAGCATAAATACTTCATTGAATAATGGAGTGAACGGGGGACGAGGAAGCTTCCCTTATGGAAGGGTTGCGACTAGTAAATGAAAACAGAAGAAAGAAGCACAAACCACCAGGCGAACTGAGCAGAAACAGCTGGGGCAAGCAGGATGTGCCCCAGCTGCCAAACGGAGCCGGCAAAGCCTAAGGAGAGCCAGGATGGTCTCAAACATCCCTCTGCCCCGAGACACTTATTAATGACTAAGGGATAAATGGTAACTTTATAGTTGGAGAAGAACAGCAGAAACTCCCCAGGAGGAGATTCACCGTCCCCAAGTGCCCACAGCTAACATCACAGTGACCTGCGAGGGCATGCCACTTCTGTGCCTTCTTATAGAAGCATACCTCAATCTAATCAGGAGGCAACATCAGAAAACCCAAACTTGAGACACCCTGCAAATAAAAGGTCAGGGCTCTTTAAGAGTCCAGGTCACAAAAGTCAAGGAAAGAGTACTGTCACAAACTAGTCATCTTAGACCATTCTGGCTGCTTGAACAGAAATACCTTCCGCCAGGTGGTTCATCGACAGAAGTAAATTTCTCACAGTTATGGAGGCAGGTGCCAAAACCAAGGCACCTGCAGAGCCCATGTCTAATGCAACCATGTCCTGGCTTCTGGATGCTGCCTCCTGTTGTATCCTCAAGTGGTGGAGGGGAGAGCCAGTCCCCAGCCCCTGTGCGAAGTGATGCTCCCTGCCTGATGTCATCACCGCCTCCTGACACCATCCCCCGGGGCTGACAGCTCAGCACAGGAATTTTGGAGAACACACACACTCAGACCACTGTGCCAGAGGAGACCAAGGAGAGACAGCAGGGCTTGTCACAGCACACCCACGGTCATGCACTGGTTGTGGGCACCGTGCAAGGTTATATAAGGGGTTAAGCTTAGCAAACATAGACAAAGGTTGTATGAGGTCAGACAATTAAGTTTGCAAATTCACCCTAGAATAAGTGCCACATGCTTCATTGCTGAATCTCCCTACGGTCACCTTCAAAGACGTACTCCCCTGGGGAAGCCGTGCACAGACCCCAGGCCTCACACTCCCTTTAGAGTGCTGTTGGAACCCTTTTTCTGAAATGGCCATCAGCGCTGCCAGTGTATGAAGTCTGACAATTTAGTTTATGAACTCATTCTAGAAAAAGTCCTAAAATTATCTGAAAATAAAAAGTAAAAAAAAAAAAAAAGAAAGAAAGAAAAAGGTAAGGCATTGTCATCTGTGCCCTTGCAGGATCTATTCAGATCTTAAAGACAGTTCAGAAATGGGAGAGGGGATGTGGGTGGCCCTTGCCGCTGAGCCTGGGTGCTGGGCGTCAGCTTTCCGCAGCCCCCTTGCTGCCCGTGAGGACCCAGAACAATGCTGTGGAGGGTCTGCCTGGCACCCCTCTGGCACAGAGGTGGAGGTGGTGAGGGCTCTGACTGGGAAATAAAAAGGTTAAAGAGATCATAAATTAAGATTAGTGTCAGCTGGCCAGCAGCTTTATATCTCATAAATAAGATCAAAAAATGATGCTCCCCGTTAAAATCAGAAACCATTTAGAGTATTTGCTCTACAGCTTCTACCCCAATAGGCCTCACCTGCCAAAAAAATACAACATTAAAATTACAAAAAAAAAACAAAACCAAAAAAGAATACACCAAGACATCTTTTACAGTGTAATCATTAAAAGGAGCAAAGGTATAGATTATATACGAATGTATATGAAATACCACCAAGAGCCGGCTAGCTCGTGGAATATTCTCCCTGTATCTTTTTCCAGAAACATGTAGAGCAGTGGTTCTCAACCTTCCTAATGCCATGACCCTTTAATACAGTTCCCGTGGGTCACGACCCACAGGTTGAGGACCATTGGTCTAGAGTCTGGATTTAGACTGACCTGGGGGTGACTGTCCTCAGGGCCTCCTGAGAGGCACTACAGCTGCATCAGCTGTGGCAGTAGCTGGGGCCACCTGCCCCGACCTCACCGCGCCTACTGGGTTTTGTGTCAGGCCACAGATGGAAATAATGCAGAGACGGGTGGCAGGGTTTTACTTAGACATTTTCCTAAGGAAACTAGAGGCTGTAAGAATTGCGGATAACTATACAAATTTTGATTTTACTAAAATGTTATGTGCCTTGAGCCAAGGTATTAATGTTGTTATAAAAGTAGTCTCTCCTCCTGCTAGCCATTCATTAAACTTGCATAAATTTTAGATGTACTTATTGTTATCAGATCATATGAAAAAGGCAGAAGACCACGTGTGTGGTGGCATGAAGGCAGGAATCAAAGTGGCTTTTGTGGGGGGATGAGAGGGAGGCTAGAGCAAGACTTTGGTGACAATGAAAATTCCAGGCATTGGGGTTTCCTGAAATACTTATTCACAAATCAGTGTTCAGTTTGTAGTGTTTTACTTCTAAAAAATAAACTATCAATTACTACTAAAGAGCGAATTAAAAGGGGGACCTCCAGACGGCAAACACTGATACAGAGGCAGCCCCTCCGCTCTGTGCTCTCCGCAGACAGCCGTGTGCACGAGGCAGGGCTGCTGGCGCCTGGCCAGCCACTCGGGACCTGCAGGAGCGTCCACGGCCGCATCAATCTTGTCAGCTGCGGGCCATCGGTCCACAGCCTGCCGGACACGGGGGAAGGCACCAAACTCCGGCCGCGAGCGCTCTGGGAAAGTCATTACATCCTCTGCGCACTGCCCAGACGCAGGGCTATTTCTGCAGGAGCTTACGTCCTGATGAAGTTCTGATGTCATTTTAAATACACGAAGAAGCCCTGCCAAGAAAAAAAGGAAAAAGAATCCTGGAGGGAAGAGATAAGCCTACAAGAGACCAAATTCCATAACCGTTTGACAGGGAAGCCTGTCCGTGTTATCAGCCCTCTCCCTTGACTGTGTGATACAGAATAGGGTTATGATTATATAAAATGGTTGCAGAATTTTGGAGGAGACCCTATCAAAAGAGAGGAGAGTTTTCTTTCTCTAGCAGTGAACAGAAATGTCGAGTTCGGCAGGCATTCTATCATCTACGATGAGTTATAATCAGATGAGACAGAGAGAACGTCTCTTATCTATCACTTGGCCTATGAACAGCTTCTATCTAAGTTCTAAAAATGCATCGAACTTTAATAAGCACTCCAGTATAACAAATAAAACCAAACATCTCATTACCAAGTGACTATAAACTTAACCCAGTTTCACAAAGCAGATATTTTAAGATCCAAAGAAAAATCTTGTTGGATTCCAATATTCGGTACCATACTTACTTGGCCTAGACCCAGAGGATCAAGAGATGTGTAACTCTAAATTACATTATTTGTACTGTGAATTCAAATAATAATTAGTTTCATTTACAAACAGCAATTACTTATAACAGAAAACTGAATCATGAATTTAAATTGTTAACTTTGACAAAGATTCACAACCTAATTAAAGGAGAGTTGGAGAGAGTACCTGCAGTGGGGTAACGCCTTTAGTTCACTGAACAGGCTTTGCAAGACAAGCTTACATACGCAGTGAAACCTTTTATTCTTCTCTGCTTCAATCTCTTGTATTTTCAGCATCTTGTTCAGGCAAATTCCTTTCCCCAAGGGGCGTGGTGTCTCTGTTGACACAGCACAAGAGGAGAGAGTATATCTGTGATAACACAAAAAGGAGCTCCTGCAGCTCAGAGTACTCAAGGTAAAAATAAATAAATGAGTGGAGAATATAAACAAGCAAAGAAAACCAGAGGTCAGAATTAGAATAGAATCTAACGAAAAAAAAAAAAAGAATAGACTCTAACGACCACTTACTACAATTAAACAAACACTGAACCCATCTAGACCAGCACGGGCCAACATAGTATCAACCACATGTGTTCTCTTGTTTAAAATAAATTGACTGGAATATAATAAACATTTATAATAAATTCAGCTTCTAATTCCCAGTGTCCAGTAGCCGCATATGACTAGTGGCTATCCCAATGGACAGCACGGAGAACAATTTCCACCACTGCAAAAAGTTCTGCTGACAGCCCTGCCCTGACCACCTCTGTCACCGCATGCGGGACGGGAGTCGAGACCCGAGAGGCCATGCAGAGTGAACCAGGAGCCCAGACCTTGCTTGCTGCCGCACAGCACGTGGCTGGGCACCGAACACATCACCCAGCTCAGCCCTGCCCAGCCAAAGCCTGAGCTGCTTGTGGTCAGAAATACTTTGAGCCCAGCACACCCTACTCACAAACACCGGGCACGCAGCAGGTGTCTGAGGGCTCCTGAATAGGGACAGGAGTAAAAGTACTATAGCTCCCTCTGGGCTCTAGAATTCTACAACCATGTCCTGGACTCCAGAAGCTGAGTGGCCAGTTAAGGATTTCCCAGTCAGACCCACGAGAAGTCCTCTGGCTTTAGTTTTTAAAGCACCATATTAAACATGTCTGTGCACAAAATTTTCACTAACTCTATAGGACAAAGTCTCGGTTATGAACTCACTATAAAAGCCTGACAATGGAAGAACGTCACATCTGTACAGTAGAGCACTCGGCCACCTCCAAAGATAAGGCTGACAAAGAGTTCAGTGGTGTGGATAAGCACTTATAAAGTCAGTGAAATGCAAGCACAAAATTAATCACCCCACATCCAAAAATAATCGGGGGGGGGGCGGGGAGCGAGGGAGTGTGTGTGTGACGCCTGTGTGAACGTGACACAGGCTTCTAGAGTTTGATCCAGCTGTGTCCCCTACAGAATCCTGCAACAAACTTCTCCAGAAAGGGCTGCTTCCCAGACTGAGGCTCGAAAAATAAATGTTAGTGAGTTCTGGACTGGAAGAAGCACAACTGTCCCCAGACCCAACACTGAACCTGGTGCGTGCTGACCCTCAGTTGAATCATTCTAAATGATGGGGCCCTTCTTAGGATGATATTTGGGAACACTGGTAGCTGCATAAGAATTGATTTTGATATTACTTTTTCTAAATCTTTAAGATTCTGTCTATATTTAACTTTCGGTAGCTTTATGCAAAAATATTATCAACCCAGTTCTTTTGGGAAAACTGTATCAGGGGGCTATAATACAAATGACAATTTTAAAACAATTCATAGGTGAGCTCTCTAGCAAGCAGGAACAACATGAGGAGCATGGGTCCTCAGAGAAGGACAGCATGCTGGACCACCTAGCTGCTACTGCTGTGGGCAGGCGGCATCGGTAGGAAGTGGGCTCAGATTGTGAAACTGCGGGTCAGTGGAAGGTCAAAGAGCAAAGCATCTCCCAAAGCATTTACAGGCTGAGAAGAGAGGCCGCAGGCTTTCCACCAAAAGCCTAGACAACTGGGGGCTTTACTAAAATCATAGTCCAGCTCCAATTCAGACCGAGCCCTCATGGAACTGAGGTCATTACTCACTCCACAGGCCTGAGGACAGAGAGGCCTCTTCTGCGATGGAACATGTAATTGTCTAGAGGCTATACGCACAAGTTCAGCACACAACTCTGAAAGCAGGCAGAGAGGGCAAAGATTGTGACCAACACTCAAGAGAAAAACACAGAAAATAGGAGAAGAATGAATGTCCATAATACTGGTGTTAGTGGATGAGAACTGTTAAGATAGTTTTGGATTATTCTTCAATGAATGGATACATTTAAAAATAAGAAGACAGACAACACGAGTGGGAAAGTAGAGAACTTTTCTTTCTTTTTTTTTTTTTTTTTGGAGACAGAGTCTCACTATGTCACCCTGGGTAGAGTGCTGTGGCATCAGAGCTCATGGCAACCTCAAACTCTTGGATTTAAGCGAGTCTCCTGCCTCAGCCTCCCGTGTAGCTGGGACTACAGGTGTCCGCCACAACACCGGCTATTTTTGTTGTCACATTATTGTTTAGCAGGCCCTGGCTGGGTTTGAACCCGCTAGCCTTGGTACATGTGGCTGGTGCCATAACCATTGAGCAATGGGCACCAAGCTGAAAGTAGAGAATTTTAAACACAGAATTGAAATACTGTGTTGAAAATAATATATTTTATTAAAATATAAAATGGACATTCTAAAACTGAAAAAAAAAATTTGAAATTTACAATTCAATGGATAAGTTTATTAGCTGACTGACCACAGAAGGAAATAGCGTTTGTAATCTGTAAGACAGAATATCCAAACTGAGTCCAGAATAAGAAAAGGAATGAAAGGAAAGGATAACCTTGGAGGTATGAGGGGAGAGTCAAAAGGATGTAACCCTCATAGAACTTGAAGCCCAGAGGGAAAGAGTGTGTGGATGAGGAACAGCGATATTTGAAAAATTAGGGTCAAGAATTTTCCAAAACAAATGACAGATACTAACCCAGAGATTTAAGCTTATCAAACTGCAAGCAGAATAAATACGAAGAAAACCACAACTAACCATTGGTACACTTAGCTTTAAACCAAAGAGAAAATCTGAAGGGCGGTCACAGTAAAACATCTGTGTCACCATCCAAACGTCACAGTAAGACTGCAAAAACCACAGGCAAAAGAATGCCACATTCTGAATGATGCATAAAACACCAACTGACTCAGCAGCCTGCGAACTGCTCCACTAGTGTTTAAAAACGGAGGCCAAACATGTTTTTAGATGGAACACGGTTTGCTACCAGTTGCCTAGCATTAAAAACAAACAAACAAAAAAACAAACCTAAGAGGCTTGGCGCAGTGGCTCACACCTGTAATCCCAGCACTCAGGGAGGCTGAGGCAGGAGGATCACTTAAGCTCAAGAGTTCAAGACCAGCCTGAATAAGAGCGAGATCCTGTGTCTACCAAAAATAGAAAAACTAGCCAGGCATTGTGGCAGGCACCTGTAGTCCCAGCTACTTGGGAGGCTGAGGTAGGAAGATCACTTGAGTCCAGGAGTTGGAGGCTGCAGTGACCTATCATGACACCACTGCATTGCAGCCCAGGGAGCAGAGCAAGACTGTCTCAAAAAAATGAGTATAGGTGAAAAGCCTATAAGTAAACCTTTAACTGGTTCCATTTTGTGAAGGTAAGTTTAAAGTCTTTTGTGAGTTAGAAAGGAAAAAATGCTGGCTAGAACTCCATATGTGGCTTAGAACCTAATCAAGTGAAAGTGATTTAGGGTGGAGCTTCGTGGAGGCAGGTCTGCAAGCAGGTACCTGTATATCTCAGGATTTTCCAAGCTACTCCCTTAAGATGATTAACTGCCTCCAAATGGTCTGTTAAAGGATCAAGCATTTAAACTACTTATTTTCCCAAAATCTTGTTTTGTGGTTTTGTTTTTGATTGCTTAGCGTAAGAATAACTTTAGTGAAATAGTCATCAGTTAAGCCGGTTAAACCTTAGCCCATAAGGATAGCTTTACATAATGTTAGTAAAGTGTTATCAGTTAATCTGATTTATCCGTAGTACCAGGCAGTAAGAGGCCTGGGGCCAGGTTTAAGTCATATGTTTATTGATTAAGTTACGTGCCTATATAAGCTTTGGTGGAAGAAATAAACTTGCTGGTTGCCTAAGTGAGCTTTCAGCCTCCTTGTTCTCAGACATTTCATCGCAGCCTCAACCTCTGTGGAACCGCCCATGCAAGAAACATTCACAGAACAATTAAGTAACAATAAAATAAATAAATTTTATCAAACTAAGAGCACTCGTTCAGCAGAGTTAGCAGCCCAGAGCCAGGCACCATGGCCAGAGGCAACAAAAGCACAGGGAGGGCAGGACGGGCTATCCTGGGAAGGCTGACAGCTCAGAGCTCCAGCAGCAAGTGCAGCTGCCTTCGAAGTGTGTGCACAGGCTCGGTACAGCAGTGTAACAGTGGGCGGGGAGGGCAACAGAGTACAAAAGTTTGTAAAGTCCTTCACTGATGAGAAGTGGTACAGAAGCAATTTAGGAGAACCCTAATACGTCTAGGGTCATGCTATAATCTAGGCTAATCTCCAAGAAAAAAACACAAGTATATATAACTAGAAAGATAAGAAAGGAAAAAAAAAGAACAAAAGTACTCTATTATTATACAAGAAAGCAGAATAAATTAGAAACAAAGGAACAAAAAGGAGACGGGACAATTAATTAGAAGACAAATAGCAAAATGACAGAATTAAACTCAACTGTAATTATTTTAATGTGACTGAACTAAATAATTCAACTAAAAGCGAAGATCATCCAATGGGATATTAAAACCTATGCACTGTCTATGCACTTTAAACATAAGGCCATTTCCATACCAGTCACAAGGCAAGTGTAAGGGTGGGAAGCGACACCATGCCAATGTGAAAATGGATTAACATAATTAACCTACCAGAGTTTTTCTTAAAATAATTAAAAATCTTAAAACTGTAAGAGCAATTAAACCCCATACTTAAAAAATCTTCCCATAAATACCAAGTTATACAGGCAAAGTCCATCAAATTATCAAAGAAAAAACCATTTTTGTCTAAATTTTCCTAGAGAACACTTAACCCATCCTATAAGACCAGAATATCTTTGAAACCCTACCCAGACAAGGGTACTAGAAGACACAAAAACTCAGGCCAATCTCACTCTTAAAGACAGAAGCAAAAATTCTAAGCAAAAAATTAGTAAGCCAAGCCTGACAGGCGTTGAAAAGATGATGCTTAGCAGTCAAGGAGCGTTCTTCTTAGGGCATAGGATGATTTCACCATAATGAATCTACAGAAGTCATGACCTTCACTAACAGACGTGGGTCTCAGAATCACACTCCACAGATGCAGTAAGTCACTTAATATAATTTGAAGTCTTGAAATGTTTTCAAGAAGCTATGGGAGAAAATATTTCTAAAATTTTCCTTAGCTCTGAAATAGTTTATGAAAATTTTTTGTTTAGCTATTGAAGGGAAGTCAAAAAAAAAAGGAAGAAAAAAAGGAAAGAAAGAAAAACAATTTCAGTCAACCAGAAGACAAGGAAACTCCCTTTCTACTAAAAGTCTATTCCAAGTATCATTTTTGGTGGTGAAAAATTTGCAGCTTTCCCTTTAAAATAAGTAACAAGCTCAGAAGATCAATTACTACAAAAAAACCTACGTAAGATGGAGATCCTAGCTAGTGCAATATGGTAAGCAAAAGAAATGATTTATAGAGTAAAAGGAAAGAAGCAAAGCTCTCATTCACAGGTGATATGATTGACTACATAGAAAAATCAAAGAATACACATGGGGTGTACTAAAATTTTAAAAAGAATTTAGAAAGGAAATTAAATATAAAATGAAGACACAAAAATCAATAGCATTTCCATATACCAGTCATAAAGAAAAATCTAATCCAAAAAAAGATGCTATTTATAATAGCAATGGCAAACAAAAAAAAAAAAAAAAGAAAGAAAGAAAAGAAAAAGAACAACCTAGGGAACAGGTTACAAAGGGTGTGTAAGCCCTGTGTGAAAAAAAAATTGCTAGGGTTTCAGAGTCACTGAAGACTCTTAAGAGCATGTTCCTGAGTGGGAAGGTTCTGGCATGAAGAGGCCAGTTCCCCGCAGTGCATGAAGAGGCCAGTCCCCCGCAGTGATCGATGGATGAAAGAACCTCCAGACACCAAAGGGGCGTGAGGAATGTGACCAGCTCATTCTGAACCTTGTCTAGATGAGCAAAGGCCCAAAAAGAATGAAGACGTTCCTAAAGAACACCAAAAAGATGTGAAGACTTTCCTACCAATTTTAAGAGTTAGCCAGAAGCTGCAGTAATTAATACCCCTGGCATCTATCCTGAAACACATAAAAACACACGTGAAGCAGGAGAGCCGCCAAGCAGACATGCGTCCATTTGAAATCATCCATCGCTCCAGTTTCATTTCTGGAGTGACCCCTCCTTTCTCCTCTGTTTGGCAGGTCCCTCCTGTCATGTGTTCGCCATCCATCTGCGGTGGGGGCCCTGCAGGGCCGTGAAGGAGCAGCCGCTCAACAAAGGATCCAAAGCAGCCGATACTCACATCCAGCAAGAACTGGACTTCCACACCACACACACACAAAAATGAATTCCAAATGGCCCTCAAACGTATGGATTTTTTTAGGACTTTTTATGACTGGGAATAAGGAAGAGCTTTTGAAAATGTGCAAGCTATCAAGGAAAAGAATCACAAACTCAATTACATTCCACAGTATTAAAATTAGGAACTCCCGTCCATCAAAAGGCACTATAAAGAAAGAGAAAAGGTGAGCCACAAACTGGGAGAAGATAATTGCAGCCAATTTAACTGACAAAGTAGTAGAACCCAGAAAATATAAATACTCCCACACATAAATAAGAGAAGGACAGAGGCTTTGCACAGGCATTTCACAAAAAGGAATCTTGAATGGCAATGTGAAAAGATGCTCAATGTTACGGGTAGTCAGAGACATACAAATTAAGATCACAAAGATAAGCTTTTCTACCCAGTAGGTTAACAACTCTCAGTAGTATGATATGTCCAAACTTTAGTAAGAATATGGATCAACCAAGAGAGGTCTAATCTGCATTAACCATTGTTACAAAACAGTTCCTGTCTCGTAGCTGCAAACACTGACAGTCCAGTGACTCTGCCCTGGAATATACTCCAAGGAGAAACGTACAACAGTGACCATCCACACAGCTGCAGATCCCAGCAAAGCCCGGAGCAACCCAAATGCCCACTGACAGAAGAGTAGAAACGTGTCTCATCAAACAGCGGTACAGACCTACGATGAAATGCCACAACGCACAGAAAATGAACCAACACCAGCTACTCACAACACAGACGAATCCAGAAACCCAATTCTGAACAGGAGAAAGCTAGTCTCAGAACACAATGCCATATCCTCTTCATAAAGGTCAAAAACAAGCAACACAAATGAAACCTTGTAGAACAAAGTAAAGATAATACAGTGAAACTGTAGAAATTTAAAGAGCAAGAGAATGTTAAACATATATTTCAAGATAGCAATGACCTTGGAGTGAGGAGAGTTGGGACGTCAGGGGGGCAAGGACAGGAGAGGAAGCTGCAAACCGCCCAGTCAGTGTCCTGACAGTTCTTCAATCAGTGGCCAGGTGACAGGTGTCCTGACTACTGCTTTTACTTCATAATTTGCACATATCTCATATATTCTTTAGTATAGAAATTGGTGCACTGGGCGGCTCCTGTGGCTCAGCGAGTAGGGCGCCGGCCCCATATACCGAAGGTGGCGGGTTCAAGCCCGGCCTCGGCCAAACTGCAAAACAAAAAAAAAAATAGCCGGGCGCTGTGGCGGGCGCCTGTAGTCCCAACTACTAGGGAGGCTGAGGCAAGAGGATCGCTTAAGCCCAAGAGCTGGAGGTTGCTGTGAGCTGTGTGATGCCACGGCACTCTACCCAGGGCGATAGAGTGAGACTCTGTCTCTACAAAAAAAAAAAAAAAAGAAAGAAATTGGTGCACTGAATTTTAAAAAGAAAACAAGAAAAAGCAAGAAGAGAAGGGCAGAGAGAGGAAACGAGGAGGGAAAAGAAAACACCACAGAAGAACAATATGGAAGAGTAAACTGACATAGCAAAGGCCGCCAAAGCCAAAATTCCACAAAATGGGAAACTGAAATGCTCACCTGATGATTATTAAACAGCAATACTTTTTCTAGAAACTGAATATTATGCTAAGAGAAACTTTCACAACTTATTTTAGATTGAAGAACAGTTTGGCCTCCCATCGCTAACTATATACAAAACACACACCAAGTTTTAAAATTTGTACAGATCTAAAACTTTGTAAGTTAACAACACATTTTCCCCTTTACTTCTTTAGCAGCCCAGAGAGGTGACGTCACTGGAATGATTGGGAATCACGCTTAGAAAGCTCACTGCTCATCTACGAAGGCATCTGCACCCGTCACAGCCATGGGGACAATCCATACCCTCATGTTGGTTCCTGGGAGATCAGGAGCAAACCACCTGAGCCATCTACAGGTCCCTGGACACTCATGCAGGACACCTGTTGACTCCTACTTTCTCAGGGGTGTGCACAGCTGCAGGAAGAAGCGAGCCAACTGCGCCAGTGTGCCAAGTGATTCACACCTGTGACCTGAGTAAGCCGGGACAAAAGACAGCCCTAGGTGAGTCATTTTTCAAATGCAGAGTTGCACAGAATTCTCTGGATAGCCCTGGGAGGAAGCAAAGCAAGGCTTTAATGTCACCATCATTATTAAGTTTAACTGAGTGGAGTCCAGGCTAGCCAGGCACTAACGATAGTGGTCTTCGACTTGTAGCAGGGGAGGACACAATTTTCCTCTGTCTCATCTCACTTTTGACAATGACAATGTAAAAATACCACAAAGACAGATCTCAGCAGAGTACATTTCTACTGACGACACATTTAAATCTTTAAGCAAGATGAGAGGAAAATAATCTGAATTAAAGATGCTTTTGATTTTCTCCATTTTTCCAATCTCAGGTCTTCTCTATATGGAGTTGAAATGGTCCTTCTTTGAAGCAAAAAATATAAAGTTCTTTATATTTCTTAACAAAAAGTTGACTCATTTCTACCAACTTTACTAACACCTGTGATCTGGGATTCGCACATGAATTACTCAAGTTTTATGGAGAAGAGAAGACAAGTAACTACAAAGGGAGTTTGTAAAATTATGCCTAACCTTAGAAGGTCAGTAAGTTTTCTTCTTTAACTCTATTTCAGTAAAAAGGAAAAAGACTATCAAGCTATACTACGTTCAACAAGGAAGATGAAGAAGTTTCAAGTGTTCTGAAAATTATTATTCTTCAAAATTTGTTAGCATTCGAATAAGTAAGTTAAACATCTTTAACAAGTGGTTAGTGAAGCTTTTCAACTGCTTCATGTACTAAAAAATCTGTAATTTGGGGCCAAAGGGCTTTGGGTAATTTCAGTCCCATTTAAGTACAACTGGTGTCTGCTTTGTTAATACAATTCCACCAAAAATTCTGTGGGGAATTACACTTCTATCCTTGATGGAGTAGTAGGAACCAAACTTACCTAAAACAGAACAAAGTACAGTTGAAATATCCCTTATCCTAAATGCTTATGTGCTTTAGGCCTCATATTTTTTGAACTCTGGAATATTTTTAAAATACATATTATTACCTAATCCAAAAACTGATTAGCAGAGCATTCCTAATTCAAAATGTTCTAATACGCATTTCCTTTGAGCATGACTTTTGACTATCATGCTAGCACCCAAATTTCAGATGTTAGAACATTTCAGAATTCAGATTAGGGATATTCAACCTAGAAACAAAACAATGGTTTTCTAAACAATGGTCAACAGGAGCTAAGGACCATTCCCCCTGAGGGAAGGGAGAGAAGGGGCCCCAGCGCTCAGGGTACAGCTCACAAGCTTCTCCAGGCTGCACTGGAGAGGAAGGACCACTCCAAAACCAATGGATGGTTCACCAACAGAGGAGACGAGAGGCCAGAATTGGGAAAGAACAAAACACTTATACATTTGGGGGCACAAAACCAGAAAAGAAAGGTCAGAGAGAAAGCTCCAGATGTCTGCAGAAGGATCAGTGTGAGTCTCTGCCTAACTACTGAGCTACTACTTGAAAAGGATTTTCCTGAAGTCAAAAAAAGACTCTCCAGAAAGAAGTAGGCCAAGTGATTTGAGCACAGAGCCAGGAATAGCCATGTGCTCACAGCCAGTGTGGAAAGACCTCACAGTATGACAGCAATCAGGTAAGGACTTCCCTGCTGCCTCATTTCACATTCAGGTATTCAATACACACACACACAGAGCAGGGAAATATAACCCACAACCAGGAGAAAACTCATTCAACAGAACTGCACCCAGAAAAGGAAGAGATGATTAAACAAAGAGATTATGACATAGGACAATTATTATGTTTCATACATTCAAAAAGATAGAGCAAACCATGCATGTGGTGAAAGAAATAGAAGGTATAAAAAAATCCACTCAGAACTTACGAGCATTTTAAAAACTATCCAGGTACAGAAAGACAAAAAGACAAGAAAATGAACAAAGCAGCAGTGAGATATGAGATAATATTAAGCACTCCAACACCCTTGCAACTGGGGCCTCAGAGAAAGAGTGGAGGCCGAAAGATCTGTGAATAAATATTAAGTTACAGGTCTACAAATCATATAAAAATAAACCCATCTAGATACAGCCTCCCTAATCTGAAATGTTCCAAAATCCAAAGGTTTTTGAGCATTTACATAATGCCACAAATGAAAAATTTCACATCTGATCCCATGTGAGAAGCCTTAATAAAAATGCAGGCAAAATTTTGTTTTATGCATAAAAGCATTAAAAATAATGTATAAGATTTCTTTCAAGCTATGTGTATAAGGTGTGTATGAAACATGAATGAATTTCATGTTTAGACTTGGGTTCCAACCTAAAGATATTTCATTATGCATATGCAAATACTCTAAAATCCAAAAAATTCTGAAATTTGAAACTCTTCTGGTTCCAAGTATTTCAAATAAGGAATCCTCAACCTATACTCACAGATACAAGAAGATCAGATAAACTCAAGCAAGAAAAAACAAAAACTATACCAAGACAACTAATCAAACTGCTAAAAACAAATGACAAAGAGAAAACATTTTAAAAGGCCAGAAGGGAGAGAAAAGACAGATCACAAAGAAACAACGTTAAGAAT
The DNA here is from genome assembly GCA_963573935.1 of Arctocebus calabarensis. Taxonomy (NCBI): domain Eukaryota; kingdom Metazoa; phylum Chordata; class Mammalia; order Primates; family Lorisidae; genus Arctocebus; species Arctocebus calabarensis. The sequence goes on from CAUYON010190223.1 coordinate 35,619, forward strand.
AACAGCAAACTGATCATCTGAAACTATGCAAGGAAGGACTCATTGGAACATCATCTCTAAAGCATTAAAAGAAAAAACATAAGTCAACCTAGAAGTCTATAAGCAACAAAATAGCTTTTCAAAAATGCAAGTGAAATAAAGGCTTAACAAAAAAACCCCACAAAATAAGATGATGTTCATATACTAGCAGACCTGCACTCAAGAAATTTGGGATAAGATTATCAGATATAAAACAAAAATGAGAAGTATCCAATGTACACAATACTATGAAACCAACATAAATAATCACCTATGTATTCATACAAATGATAAAACATGACTATAGTCCAGAAAGAAAGAGGGAAGAGGAAGCAGGGGGTGAGGAGGTGGGGATGCCAAGAGGAGGGGGGGGAAATTGGTGGGACCTCACCAAAGGTGCATAATACAAGGGTACATTTCAAAAGTATTAAGAATAGAGTCTAAATATCTTACCACAACAAACAAGTAAGCGAGGTGATGGTTACATTAATCAGTTCAATGTAAGCATCCCACACTGTTTATCAATCCAGAACATTGTACCCCGTAAGTGCATTAATGTATACAGTTATGAGTGAGTAAATAAAAATTATGCGAGACAGAAGCCAGCTACAATACGAACATCTTGTATTAGGAACTCTACAAATGAATGAAGAGCGCAAGAAACAATAAAGATAACTGACTACCTGAAGCAGAAATAATATATTTTGGAGTTTATTACACATGTAGCAAGAACATAAAAAAAGTGGAATAAAAGAAACTGAAGTGTACTGTTGTAGGTGCTAAAGCCACATCTTGAGTTCTGTATTATAACGTGAATGCAGACAATGAAAAGCTAAGTGCGTTTATACACATTCTACAGCCACCACTAAAACAGAAAGAAAAGGAGAAATACCTAAGAAGCTGACAGTATGGACAGAACGTTAAAATGGCATCGTTAAAAATATTCGAACAAGCAAAAAGAAAACAGGGAGAAGGGAAGAAAGGCAAAGGAACAAATGGTATAAGTAGAAAATAAACAGCAAGATGGCATACTTAAACCCAACCATATTAACAGTTACATTAAATGTCAATGTTCTAAACACGTCACTTTCACAAAGACACTATCAAATTTTTTTTTTTTTTTTTTTGAGACAGAGTCTCATTCTGTTGCCCCTAGCTAGAGTGCTATAGCCATCAGCCTAGCTCATAGCAACTTTAAATTCCTGGGCTCAAGGGATCCTCCTGCCTCAGCCTCCTGAGTAGCTTAGCTGGGACTACTGGCACCCGTCAAATTGCCTGGCTAATTTTTCTGTTTTTAGTGGAGCAGAGGGTCTCGCTTTGCTCAGGCTGATCTTGAACTCCTGAGCTCAAGTGATCCTACTTCAGCCTCTTGGTGTGCCAGGATTACAAGCATGAGCCACCACACCAGGTCTAGATTAAATTTTTTAAAGAGAGACACAACTGATTGTTATCTACAGAAACATTACATTTTACGTTTAACCTGTTTGAATCTAAAACATTACGTTTTATATTTAACCTATTTTTGTCAATTTTTATATAGGTTAAATATAAAACTATGAAAAAACAGTCACCATAGAAACATTAGTTTAAGAAAAAGCTGGAATGGCTATCTTAATATCAAATTTCAAAACAAGGAATATTACCAAGGCTAAAGAAGGTTATTTTAAAGTGTAAAAGGGTTAATTCACTACGAGGACACACAGACTCCAGATATGTATACACCTAATGAAAGCACTCAAACCAGATGAAGAACCAATAGAACTAAAAAGGGGAAACAGACAAACCCCACTTACAGTCGAATATTTCAATACTCCTAATAATGTATAGAACAAAACAGGAAACCAGTGAGCATATAGAACATTTGAACAATACCATTGACAAACCTGACTCAACTGACATTTAAAAAACGTTCCACTCGAGAAGCACAGAGTGTACAATCTACACACAGTCAAGTGGACAGCACAGTCACTACATTCTGGGGTGGACCCATAGTCTGGGCCATACAACAACACTCCACAAATTTAGGAGGCCCGAATTCATAAAAGGGACATCGTCTGACCACAAAGCAATTCAACCACAAGCCAATAACAGAAAAATATTGGAAAAGACTCCAAATATTTGGAAAAATCTCAAAATATTTTTAAATGAAATGACATATTTCTAAATACCTCATGTATTAAAGTCAAAATCACAAGGGAAATTGGAAAATATACTGCAATGAATGAAGATGGAAACACAGTGTCTCAAAAGTGAGTGTAGCTAGCTGTGCTGGGGTGGGGGGGTTCAGCAGTTAAAGCAGTGCTGGGGAGGGTTTCAGCTACTAAAGCAGTACTGGGGGGGTTGGCAGCTAAAGCAGTACTGGGGGGGTTCAGCAGCTATAGCTGTGCTCAGGGGGTTTTAGCAGCTACAGCAGAGCTGGGGGGGCGGGTTCAGCATAAAAAGCTTCTATGAGAAGAGAAGAAAGGACAATTAAAGCTTTCACCTTAAGAAACTACAGAAAAGGAAGGATACTAAACCCAAAGCAAGCAAAGAAATAATAAAGAGCAGAAATCAACAAAATAGAAAAAAGAAAAAACAACAATGACAAATATTGGTTCTCTGAAAACGGATAAGCCTTTAGCCAGACTAATTAGGAAAAAAGAAGAGAAAATGCAAATTACTAATATCTGGAATAAAAACAAAGACATGACTGAAAATCCTACAGACATTAAAGGTAAAATAAAAAATATTAAAATAACATTAGGCCAATCAATTCAAAAACTTAGATGAAATGGTAAAATTTCTCAAAAAATACAAAATCCAAAAAATCACTCATGAAGAAATAAATTACTTGACCAGCCCTAAAATCGACTTAACAAATGAATTTGTGGCTAATGTCCTTCTCAGAAAACTTCAAATCCAAATGGCTTCACCAGCAAACCCTACTAAACATGTAAAGAAATAATGTTTAAATAATGTATAGACTAATCCCAGATAGAAAAGAGGCCTCACAGCATTTAACATAAAGAATAAAAATAAATAATAATATATGGAACCCAAGGAAGGATTATCCAGGAATGCTAAATTGCTTTAACCTATAAAATCAGTATAATTCAACATATAAGGTACTTAAAGGAATAAAATGCTCTCAATCTGGTAAAGGGCACCTACAAAAACCTATGCCTGACACCACACTTACTGCTGGCAGGTGATGTAATGCTGGGGACAGCGGCTGACACCTTAGCATGAACCAGACAGAGGAAGCAAAATGCAGAAGACTCATTCTAGCTGCCGCCCTCCACCACACACACACGCACACACAATTAAGGGGAAAAACCAAAACAGGTTCACGTCAGAATGTCCTGATGAAGCAATCAAACTTGTCGCCTTTCCAACTTTAATGTTCTGTGACCAAATGGGAACAAGGTAGTTGTGCTGCAAACCCACAGCGGCTGTCTCCAGGAGAAACCCTGTGTGAGTGGTGGAGCTTCCAGGTCAGCTGCCAACTTTTTCTTCGCACAAAAGTGTGATTTGTATGAGCGACTAACAAACTGTGGTTATTCAGACACACACATCCGGCAGACATTTTCTCAAAAATGAGCACACCGAGCCTGTCACCCACCATAAGCGGTATGACGGGCAGCATTTGCTGCTGATGATAAAATGAGAACTTCAAGCGATAATTCAAACTTTGGAAACCTATACTCGCCACCATGGCTTGCAATGAGACGAGGCTTTTCGAAGAACAAAGGTGGTGGTATTAACATATGATTTTTAGTGCTGCATAACGAAACGCATTGGTTTTGGAAGGTCTGTATAACCCAGTGAAGCAACGTTGTCCACAGGACCAATGAATAACATGAATGATGTAGCAAAGCCATTCATGGGGCATGATGTACCCATGGATTTCAGTGTCATGGAGTACAAAAGTCCACTGAGGTCTCAGACTGCACATAACACCCACAGTTACCTGACAAAGCTATTAAAATGCGGTCCCCTTCCCCAATTACTTATCAGAGGCCAGACTGTCTTGATGCACTTCAGCTAAAACAACATATCACAACAGACTGAGTCTCGTCTTCTATTAACCCAGACGCTTAAACCTTTTGAAACGGTGGAAATAAGAACATTCCTCATTAATAATTTTTATAGAAAATATGGCTAATTTTTACTTTACAATGTTATTTGTACAAAAACATAGAATTATTGTTTAAATTAATAGTAGTTTTAAATTCTATAGTGTTAATTTCCAATGTGCCAAATATATATATCAAAGTCACATAAGCTCTGTGGGATCCCTAAAAAGTTTTTAAATGTCCAAAAAGGCTCTGAGACCAAACTGTGGGGACCACTAGCACAGAGGGGGGATCCTGTGACACCACCCCAGCATCCTTGGAGGGCTTGTCAGGAATCTACTCCCCAAATCTGTAAACCTGGGTGAAGAACAGAAGAGCACGCCTGTGCCCACCAGCCAGTGAGGAACACGAGCGCCTCGTCTGCCATCACAGGAAAATATCCATTCTCCCATTTTTAAAAAACTATCCACCAGCTCCACTTGTACAAACTTTTTCGTGGAAATTTGATTAAACTTCTCTAGAAGACTTCTACGTAAAGACCCACTAGAGAACTTAGCACTATTTCAGCTTGAAGTTAGAGAAAAAGAAACAGAAAACTTGGGTGTAACAAGTCAGTGTATGACCACAATTCCATATGAAAACATTTAAAATACATTAGATTTTTGGTCAGGATAAAAGACAAAAAAGAAAAAAAAAAATCAAGCAATCTATTCTAATTGGGTTCCCATGGTAACTGTACAATCGGGTTTTTCAATATAACCTCCCAAAGGCCCCATGCACACTTGTAAAATATACTTCCAACAGCCTGAATTGTTTTTACATTACAGCACTCCCAGGAAGATCAATTATTATACATCCCCACCCTAACTATTAGTGGCAGGAGATGTTAATGCTATTTGCTGTATTAACATAAGTCATGTAAGGAGCACTACATATAACAATAATTATATGAAACTAATCATACACTTCAGATTCATCAAACATGTTCTGAGCAATAACCGATAGGGCTGCTGTCACGCAATCACATTTTCAAAATGTAAGAAATCAACTCCAACTACATACCAAACCATCGTGCCTCTCTTATTGATTTCAAGGATAAACAGAATCAATCATTAATAATTACATTATAAGATAACCCTGAAGGTTAATCATATTCTTAGAGACTCTCACTATGGAATTAAACAAACATAGCTGTGCTAATAAATAAATAAATAAAAGATAACTGAGGAGAATTCGGATCTACACTTTAAATATCACAGCACAACACAGCAAGGCACATTCCCGAACCCAGGACCCTGGCTTCACCTGTGCTGACCACAACGGTCTCTCCCCGCCCCTGCACAAATGGGGCCCCCAAAGCAGGACTGTCATGGCACAATGCCAGCCTACTCTGCAGGGGCGCAGAGGACCGGGTGTGGGTTTGGGACTGTGGACAGCTGGACCTCAGAAGAAGCAAGATACATGGAGAACAGAGACTTCAATTTGAGTTTTCCTTGCAACAGTCGTAAAATCCCCTTGGATTTGATACATGTGTTGAAGATTCATAACCCACAGTGAGATGGTGGGCTGGGGAAAAGGAAACTTAGCAACTTCCTACCTTTAGGATGTCCCCCATCAGTGGCCATGGTGAATGCAGCTGATGTGGTCAGTGGTTGGCCAGCGGCCTTCCAGTAAGACCTGACACAACAGACATCTCCAAGTACTCTTAGAGACATATCTCAACCTCAAAATCTACACACTGTATGGTTCTGAGCTGGTGTCTGACCAGATGACCACAAGCCATCCCTTGATCCAGGCAGGATTTCAGGGGAAGAAAACACAATTCAACCAACAACAACAACAAAAAAACCAAGCAGCCCAGGCAGCCCCCTAATCACCATTCGTGCTTAAGAAACCTAGATGGTCACCAACACTTGAGCCAGTGTCCCTCCCACTGCTTCCACAGCACGTCCACCCAGGGCAGGACGACACCAGGCCTCCCAGCAGCCCACCCAGCAGCCCACCAGGCCTCTGGGCGTCTCTTGCCTTGCCTGCTGCACCCATTTCTACTAGGACTGGAGTTTCCAGTCAAAAGATTGGGATTTCTGCTTGTTCTTTGTCTTTTTACTCCAACACACACTCACATATTTATTTATATAAAAAAAATCAACAGAGAAGGAAAACCAAAGTTGTAGATTTTGTCTAATAACTATTTTTAAATACGAGAGATATCAAGTAACATGTTAATATAAAGAAATAGTGCTCTGAACAATAAAAATATATAAAGTGTTATTTATATGTAAAATATATAAGGACACTTGTAAATAAGTTACTTTGGTTGGTTGGTGGGCTATTTGTGCAACAAATTTACTGAATATGTACACTATGCTTGGAATTAGAAAGTAAGTTTTACCTTTAAGGAAGATTATAAAAATTTCTCAGCCAGGGAATTTGTATCTCCAAACATTTTTTAAGAGGCAGGATGTCACTCTCACCCTGCTTAGAGTGCAGTGACATCGTCATAGCTCCGTGCAACCTCAGGTTCTTGGGCCTAAGTGATCCTTGTGCCTCAGCCTCCTGAGTAGCTGGGACTACAGGCTGATATTTCTCATGCCCAGCTGATCTTTCTCATTCAAGCTGGACTATGGTTAAAAAAAAAAAAAATTATGAACAAATTCCTATGCACACTGCACATATCTTATTTTGAAGTAAAAAACAAAATGAGAACAAATACAATTCACACCAACGTATGTGGCCCGTGGGCCATAGTTTGAGGACCCCTGGTCTAAAGGTAAATAACAGAGACGCTGGGAAATGTTCTAATTACACTCATGGCAAAAATAATTTTTAAAAAGCAACACTAGCAGGAGTCTTTGAAGCCCATACTTGTGAAGAAAAACAGGAAACAAAGAAAATGAAACTACTGACTCTGACTCAAGGCCCAGATGGACTCAAGCCAGCAGCAGAGCAGCAGCAAGAGCGTCCAGGAGGGCCTGCGGTGGGAGGACCTCCCACCCTGCCCACCCAGGACCTCCCGTTTCAGCACTGAAAGTACTCCTCACCCCCTGAGAGGCACAGCAGGGGTGTCCTCTTGCTAGGCAGACCACATGATGGCCAACTGTGACCATGGGTAGATAACATTGAACTTCACGAATATTAATTTTAGAAACTGCCGTTTCTTCTAAGCAACAGTTCTTACAACAAATCTCAGGTATGACACCCAGGACCTGCCCCTCCTGTGACCCAGTAGGTATCAGTTCTGCCTGCCTGCTGCCCTGAGGCACCTGGCGGCCAAGACAGATGAGCACAAGGTGCCGGTGGCGGTTGGAGACGGATGGGTGCAAGGTGCCGGCGGCCTGCTAATCGGCAAGTGCTCAGCGCAACTTGCCCATATCCATCTGCCTTGACAGCTTAATCTGATGATAACACAATGGTGACAGAAACAAATTTTTTTGCACAATAAAGAATAGCACACATGGGCTTTTCTTGGGATAGCAAGCTAAATTCAGTAACTTTTGGAAATACATCATTCCTTTTCTTTGCCCATTATTCTGGGAACCTCCACTTGAGTGCTAAAAGCCTTCCTAATAAGAACAGCTGCCACACTACGCACAACACCCCTTATACGCCGTGCAGGCACATGCCACACTTTCTCATTTGGTCCCCTGTCACCCCACACATCCACGGCCCGTCACTGCTAGCATGATTCTACCTGACGAGAGCTGCAGAGCACTGAGACCCCAAAGCTGGATTTCTGGGGAACTTCACCAGGATCTGGCTTCACCTAGAGCAGGGGATCTCAGCCTGTGGGTTGCAACCCCTTTCACAGGGGTCATGTAAGACCATCCTGCATATCAGATATTTACATTACGATTCATATAACAGCAGCAAAATTACAGTTATGAAGTAGCAACGAAAATAATTTTAAGGTTGGGGGTCACCACAACATGAGGTACTGTATTAAAGGGTTGTGGCATTAGGAAGGTTGAGAACCACTGAACTGGAGTGAGTCAAGGACCCACTCTGACTCCACTGGTTGCCTATCCCTCTGTCCCTCCCCCTGTCTGTCTCTCTGTCCTTCCAACACACCCACCAGTGAGCATCGAGGACCCCCACAGCTGCCGTCCCTGTCCCAGGATCTTCATTCTGGCTGCCACCCTGCACTATTCAGATTCCTGCTCAAAAGTCCCTTTCTTGGGGGGCCTTCTTCCACATCTCCAGCCACTTACCATTTACTCCACCCAAGCCAAACTGTCCACCTCATTCTGCCTCTCCACGGCTCCCACAATGCACGCTCCCTCTTGAAGACAAGGCAGTTAGGAGCCTGTGGCCCTCACAAGCAACTGCCCGCCGACTATGGCAGACCATGGAAACTCCTCCTGGCCCCTACACCTTCTTTCTGATTTGCATTCTGATGTGACCGCAGGCCTCAAACCAGACGGCTTGACTTTAAAGCTTCTACTACTACCTGCGGGAAGCACAGGTGCCCCGGTGGAGAACCTGCAGGGGCGGGAGGGCCTGCTACGGCCTTTTCCTCCCTGCCGACATTTCTGCCTGAACGAACAGTTAAAATAAGGCAATCTCCCCGCTCCGCTCCGGAACCCAAATGCCAGACAAGGTGGAGAGGTTCATCCACGCTTCCAGACCAGATATTTCTCCGACTTCCCTAAGGATGCACTTTTTCTTCCTGTGCACGTAACAGCACATGGTCCAAACATTTCCTCCTTTCTCAGTAAGAGAAGTGACTCTGAATGTAGCACTCACTTCCCCTTTCACCTGCGCAGCAGAGATAAGAAAGCCTGCAGCGCTGATTCTGGCGACACCCATGGAACTGTCCCCTTACTTTACGACTCCTGCTGCCCCCCTCCGTCAGCCACAACCATGTACGGGAAGCACTGACCACCCGGCACCCCCCACTCAGAGCCCCCAATGCACCACCGGGTCAAGGGGAAACCCCCTCAGCAAGGCTCTCGGCTTCCCAGATGCTGCCCCTGCTGAGGGTCTCAGCCAGTCTAAGCCCCCCACACCTGCCACATACCCCCAAACTTAATGACACACAGAGCCCCAATGCACCCCAGAGTCCACCTTCTGCGGCTTGGTCCAGAAGGCTGAACCTCACAGGCTGCCCGCTAGTGTTTCTAGAGGAACGAGGTACAGGTGGGTTCCTGGCCTGCAGGGACCCAGAAAGGCACGCAGGTGAGTCCCAGGACCCTGCCAGCCCTGTTGGTGCTGTCCCCGCTCTCACAGTGGTCCCTCCACTCTCAACCCGGCTGTTGCTAGCGGGACGAGCTAGGGCAAAGCTCACAGGGCGAGAGGAAAGGCGCATGCTGATTGGCTCTGAGGAAATGAGAATGCTGACGGGACTGGGGTAAAGGGGGGTGCTGATTGGAACAGGGGAAAGAGATGCTACTGATTGGACGGGGCAGGGGGCGGGAGCTGCCGATTGGACCAGAGGAGAGGAAGGCTGGATTGGACCAGGGAAAGGGATGCTGATTGGACCTGGGGAAATGAGAACGCCGCGGCCTCTATTCTGCCATCCTCAGAATCACGCCGCTGACCCGCACAAAACTGAACTCAGCCCCGCAAGAACGTCTGCAGCTGTGCGTCTGGAAGTCACCCACAGCTGAGACCAAGGAGATGTTTCTACTCTGGGCGGGGAGGAGAAACCACCGGCCCACTGCGAGGAAGCCGAGGAGGGAACACGGCCATCCCGCCAAACCGCACGGTCCTTCCAGAACCAATGTGGGAGTTTCGGTGACGCCTGAAACTAGAAACCGCGACACACGACAAGTGTCTGGCCTCACAAGTCCGCACCCGCCGGCCCTCGGAGCAGCGCCGGCCGGAGAAGGTCATGGACTTGGCCCGGCTGGACGCAGCTTCCTGGAGCCGCACATGTGGTCTGCAGGGCCACAGTGTCTTCTGTGAGCAGCGGCTCAGAAGCTCTGACACCAGCACGGCTAGGCCGTTTCCTGAGAAATGCTCCTCCGAGGCTCACCAGTGTCCCCCTCTCCTCGGGCCTCGCTGTGGCGGCTCTGCTGACTGCACTGCCCAGCACTGACTGTGCGGCGCTGACCACAACACGCTCACCACACGAGCGGCAAACTCGGACCCTCCACCCTAGTTTCTTTGGGTGGGGAGTAAAATGTAGAAGTTCTTACTACCTTTCAACACTTAATATCTCATCTATTCCTCCCTGAAATTCATTCCTTCTCTTGGCACACCCAGACACCTCTGAACGTGCAGTGCTGGGATGGCCCGACCTGTCGACAAGGGAATAGTTTCCTAATCTACTATCCATAAGACACAATTTGTCAGTAAAAACTGCCACCAGCGCTGTGCTTGCAGAAAAATGTCCATAAATGCATTACTGCGACGGGCAGATCGATGTCCATAATAAAAACAAATAGATTTAACAAGGCCCTGCTATTTTACAAGCCATGCCACTGATGGACTATGTGTTCAATGTCACCCCACCCCCACCCCAGACTTCTAGCGGGAGGAAACAGAGCCGGGTTTGGGGACTTTGCTGACTTCACAGATGTTATAGGTCGGAAATTAGTCTAACAAGAAAATGCTAGAAGTGACATAGTGAACATACTAGGTATAATCACTGCTTTCACAATTCCTTCCATGGTTACTACACAGATACACATGACAAATTGAACAACATATGAAAATGTTTCTGAAGAATGTTGAACTGGTTTTACAACAGCTACTTCACAGGCCAAATGAAGTTACTCCAGGTGGGGTGAACAGGGCATGAGGCCTCCCTAGAGAACCCCATTCTACTGCTAGGCCTCTGATTTAATTGAAAACAACTTATAATGTCAAAAGCGAGTCTCAACATTCAACACACTACCAAGGGAATCCCGCTGTACTTGCAGCCTCTGGCAGCCATTGGAGGGTGGCTGCCACAGGACACTGGCTTACCTGCCAGATCCCAAGCACTTTGGCAAGACACAGTCTTCAATCCATTCACATGTCAGCTCATAGCCAAAGCCACTGTGATACCTTCAAAGTTACAAATGATCACAAAAATGTTGTATTCCTCTTCTCAGAGAAGTAATTTCAATAGCTACATGAAGGAGTAAGTCATTCATCACATTCCATACACTCATTATACAGTTTCCCCCAAACTATGAAGTTCTCCTATATGTATATCTTTGGTACTGTTAACTTTTTCAAAGAAAACTAGACCAGGCATCCTCAAACTTTTTAAACAGGGGGCCAATTCACTGTCCCTCAGACCGTTGGAGGGCCGGCTTATAAGTTTAAAAAAAAAAAAAAAAAAAACTACGAACAAATTCCTATGCACACTGCACATATCTTATTTTGAAGTAAAAAACAAAACGGGAACAAATGCAATTCGCACCACCGGATGTGGCCCGCGGGCCGTAGTTTGAGGACCCCAGAACTAGACTATTTCCACCAACCAGCCATCACCCAAATGGTACAGAACACACATTCAGCAGTATGTAGTCACAGTAGAGGGGCTAACATTTTACCTGCCTATGCTCCAGTCTCCAGAGCAGGTGGAACAGGAATGCCAGACCCCTGCGCAGCTCAGACTCCCTCCCTTTCACTTCAAACCACAACGGGGCTGGGGGCTGGCCTGTTCATCACTGCATCTTGGACAAGGGTGACACAGAAGCCACTCTCACACTGGTAAGGCCATGTTCTATGTGTCTCTGACTTTAAAATCTTCAGGTTTTGTCAAATCATACTCTATGATAAAACCCCAGCTTTCAGAAAGTAGCTCTATCAAAAGCAACATATCCCAGGAAACAGAGGGGCAGAGAGGTCTGTGGCAGCAGCCAAATGAGCCCAGGGCCTTTAATCTCAACATGACTACCTGGAGTAATGAGAGACCCAACAGGAAGTCACAACCTCAGGGAAAGTACATCTAGACCTGGCAGGTTACACTGGGCAGGAGAGTTAGCTAGGGTCACAGTGAAGTGACAAACCAAAAGGTGGGGAGCAATGTTAAAAGAGAGGAAAAAACAGTTTCACTTTCATTTTCTCATAACAAGCAGCACAGACTGAAAAGGGCACGTTTGCCAAAAAAGGGGAGAGTTCAAAGTCATGAAGTTTTGAATCATTGGCTCCTGTCTGTCTTCTACAAAATAGGAAAAATAAAGTTTAGGAAGCTGATTTTATTGAAAAATACAGAGAATGTGTTTCGTTTCCTGGAAAGGGAAGACTCTGAGCTGAAGGAGGAACAAACACATAGAGAATGCCAGGGAAGGGGAATTATTTTTCAGGCCTTCCCTGCAGGGAGGACTCAGGAGGCCACACAAGAGAGGAAGCCTAAGTGGAGGAAAAGGCCTGGGTGAGGCTCCGGTATATCAAAGCAAGATTCCCAACGCAGAGCTGCACCTGCTCCCTGTGAGGAGAGGTTTGTGAATCTGAGCACCCCAGAGGAGTGAGATGTTAGCCAGTGTGTACCCAGAGCTCTAGTCCTTTAAAACCTGCTAACAGGGAGGCCTTTATAAAGCAGTGCCTAATAAGGGTAGTTAAATCCAGCTATTGTAATAGAGATTGTTTTTAATGAGAAGAATATTAACATAGAAAAGTACCTTCCTATAAAGCTGCATACCTAAGGCCTTCTTCATCCAGCCCACAGCCTATAAGATACCACTCTATTCAAATTGTATCTCTAGAGGGAACTGGAGAAGAGAGGCAACACTTGACAAAGGGGCCCCTCTCCTATGCTACCTGCAGGCCCTGAGTCCCCGCCCACATCCTGACAGTGCCCCCTGAGTTACCAGTTGTGCTGGGCTCTGGACATGGTTTCTTTTAAATGTTTTACTTCTTTCCCCCAGTGTGCTAAGCTTTAAAAAAGGAGTCTTTTACAACTCTTTTAAGTGTTCTAACCATTGAAATTAACCAAGCCATTTTCTAATCACTCCTCCAGGGTCAGACATACCCAATACCGTACTGTGTGTGGCTCTCTCCGCTACACAAGCTGCACCGAGCCCTCCCCTCTAGACCAAGCCTCTTCTCCCGGTCTGATGATGCTCAATGGGGTACACCTGTGCACAAAACGCGCTTTCCAGTACAGAAAGCCGGCTACTGGGCGAGCAACCACCACTCTGAGACTTCAGGAAGTGATGAGCCCAAGGAGCGAGGAATACATAGTTCCGAACTTCTCTGTTATCACCCACTAGGGAATCACAGTGCGAGTGTGAATGGCTCTCAAACTCCGCTTGTTTACTCTAAGTGTTTATGGACGCAATTAAGGCCCGTGTAATGTACACAAACAGCAGCCATGGTAATGAGACCCTAGAACTTGGTCTCACACGGAAGGAAATATGGGATTCCGCAGGAATTAGCTAAGGGCTGGTGGTGGGCGAAGGCTGAAGCAGGGGCTCTCGGGGGCGCCCTGAACAGGTGGAGCAGTGGAGCGAGGCAGGAGGACCCCAGGCCGGCCACATGACCACGTGCAACCGGGCCCACGAGCCCGAGGCCAGGGAAAGTCGGGGCACACCTGGGGAACAGAGGGGCACAACTGGAGCCCGCAAGGTGAGGGGAGGGCGCCCGTAGGACCTCCAGGGGTTGGGACTGTCCCACGGCTTCCGACGCCCACTCTCCCCAGGCACTGTGGCGAGAGGAAGGCAACCCAGACACTCACCAAGTAGCACACGGTGGGGACCGCCAGGACCTGCGGGTGCTGAGACACACAGAGCTCTAGGAGCGTGAATTGCCCGGGCACGTCCCGGACCGGGGCCGAGGCGGGGCCTGAAATGTTTGGGGGCGGAGCCGGGGCGTGCGGGGGGCGGGGCGGGGCCCTGAAGTGAGCCCTGGGCCGGGGCAGCGTGGGGCGGGGTCTACGTGCGTAGGCGGGACTAGAGAGGGGCTGAGCCGGGCACGTGCAGGAGGCGGGGGCGCGCGCCGGGCCAGGCCGCGCGGTCACGCCCTTCCCCGGGCTCGGAGCATGCCCAGTGCGCGGCACGGGGGTTGGGCTGCGCTGCGCAGGCTCGCGGGACTCGGCGCCGCTAGACCCGTACTGCCTTCTCCGCCTGCCGGCCCATCGGTCAGTACCAACCAGGCCGCGCCTAGCTCCGTGCCGGGATCTGTGCCTCAGTTTACCAGATTCAGCCCTCTACTCCTTCACACGGAGATAGCCCACAGGCGTGCCTCCGAGGTTGCCAGGGCGCCCAGTGAGCGACGAGCCCAGAGCTGGGACCGCTGCTCTCGGACCGGGCGGGGATCCCCGACCGCCCCACGGAGGCCGCATGGGGCGGTGGGTCGTCCCCTGGTGCAGGAGGGGACGGTGGCCGCCCAAGTGCTCCGGGTTGCTGACGACTGGGCGCCGCCAGGCCTGACCCAGGTGCCCTTCACGTGGATGAATTCTGCCCACCTAACCTCAAAACCTCTGCTTGCCCTGCTGGAGATCGGGCTTTTGCAGAGTTAAAATGAACTCATTAATTAGTAGACCCCCGCACCCCCCGGACGGGCGCGGGAGAGCTGCGTGTGAGAAGGAGGGTGGGAGAGATGTGCCCACAACCCAGGAGCGCCTAGGGCCATGAGAAGCTGGAAGACAGACACCGGCAGGCCCTTCCCTGGAGCCTTCGGAGAGAGTGTGGCCCTGCCCAGGCCTTGACTTCAAATTTCTGGCCTCCAGATCTGTAAAACAGTAAATTTCGGTTGTTTTAAGCCACTCAATTTATGGTACTCTATTATAGCAGCACTAGGAAATGAACACAGGAACCAATTTGATCAGCATCACGAACCAGCAGTTAACCCTAGGCAATTCATGGTCCTACCCCAGACCCCTGCAGGTTCTAATCCACCTCCTCCTAGGTCCTGCTTGTTTTAATGGGGAGAGCTCTTCACCTCCGGTGTTGCCTACACCCACCGGTAGGATTTGGCCAGATGTTCATACCTTGGTATTTGTGACTTGTAGGAAACAACATACATGGTAAGAAAGGTTCAGAGGAGAAAGTAGGCAAGACTTGCTTTGTGATGGGCCCAGTGACTCACCTGGCGGTGTCATGCAGTCTCAGAAGGTGCCGGGTCTTGGCAGAGGCACGTTTGAAATAGCTTCTCATGGAAAAGGAGCTAGTCAAGGCACTTTTTTCTCCATGGAGCCTGGACCCAGCCTCAGAATCCTTTCCAACACTGTGTTCCAAGTGGCCATGAGTATTTAAGCTAAAATGAAGAAGAGATGAAACATGTTCACCACTGGTTCTGGTCTTTTCTGTTAGTTCACTGAGAGACTTTAGGAAACTAATATGACTTTTCTAGTGGTCAATTTCATCTTCTGTCAAGGACATGTATAAGAATGTGATATATATAAGGGCAGTAGGGTAGGTGTACACTGGGGCAATCAATGTCCAACTGAAGAGGAATAATGCTCTACACCTGGCTCTTCCAGGCTGTTACTATCAGGATCCAATTAAAACTAGAGCTGGGATCCTAACAGAGCTATCCAGAGACAGACCAGAACTGAATCAGAGTGCCTGCTGGTACCCCAACAAGTGCACTGTGAAGCAGTTTTACAGTTAACACATGAATCTTTTGTTTTATCTGAATAATATTTTAATTTAAATTCTTAAGCTATTAAGAAAAAGAGACCAGCTATTCTTAGCATCTCTGATTGCCTACCCCTGGAAAGGAAGGCTGATGTGGCGCTCCTCCTTCATGTTGAAGGGGCATGTGAGAAAGGAGCAAGTGTGAGCATCCAGGGATGTGTGGCGGTGGCCGCAGACAGACTGGTAAGAACTGGAGGGCTGCAGTTCACTTCAGTGGTAAAGAATGAGCCAGGGACTCCAGGACCATGAGCCAAAAGAAACGAAAGGAAGAAGGCCACCACCCCACCAAGAACAGGCTCTGCCAAAGACCAGCATTCAAGACGA
This sequence comes from Arctocebus calabarensis, assembly GCA_963573935.1. Lineage (NCBI taxonomy): Eukaryota > Metazoa > Chordata > Mammalia > Primates > Lorisidae > Arctocebus > Arctocebus calabarensis. The sequence goes on from CAUYON010190223.1 coordinate 51,529, forward strand.
GGACATCTCAACCTCTCCAGTGAAAACTGAAATCCACACTCCCTATGCTTGCTGGCACAAGTTCTTCCTGTTGTCCTGATAATTTGAAAAATCCAAATCATTTTCATCAAGAGCCCCCTTTGCCTCTTTCCCTTGTCCCATTTTTCTCATCCACACCCACAGGGAACACAGGATTGCTCCAAAGCAGGAAGGTGGCCTGCTATACTGGAGAATAAGGGACCCACGACCAGAAGCTTTGGATGGGGTCCTGCCCTGCCCTTCACTGAGCAACTACCTGACTTCACTATCTGTAGGACGACAGGAGACGAGTTAGATTCCTTTGGGGTTTCCCATTTTGGAGTAGCAAGTCCTAGCCTGTCCTTTTCCAGATGCAGACTCCCAATGATAAGTTTTTACAGAGGTGGTGGGAAACCACAGAGGCTGTGCTCAACTTCAGTCTGGCTTCTTCAAGGGGCTCTGGATTTCCTTTAAGATCAGCCAGCTTTCTTGTGGGCACTGGGAACGACGTTAATTTGCCTGGTTTCTTTAAACATCCAAATGGATACTTCTCAGGTTAAGCAAATGAATGCAACACGTGGTTGCTCTTAATGATTTGCAACCCAAGAAATTTGTTTAATAAGCCTCTCTTCCCAAGCTACTTTTGTGACATTAGAGACCATTTACAACAAAGCTGTCTTCAGTAGTCAAACTTAATCCTTACTACCCTACCTTTGGGAAATGAAGGGATTTTATAACGATCACATAAAACCTTATGTGGTTTGAAAGCCCCGAACTCTGGACAAATGTGCGATGGTCGTGTAACAAAAGAAACATTACAGATCTCCCCACTTGAAGTGTTTTACATATGGTTTGCTTTTAGGATAGCATCTCCAGTGGAGGGCTTGGCTGATTAACACAATTGATTTTCTCAGCTCCACTGTTCCAGCAAAAGTGGAACCAAGAGCCGGAGTCAGCGCCTGGGACCCAGGTGGGACTGGGAGCCCTGGAAGCCCAAAGCAATCTGGAGAAAGAAGGCTGAAATGGGGGCACAGGGGTCCCGTCAGGACTGGGGGTGCCAGTTGCCTGATGACACTCCTATGAACTCTAGTTGTCAGCATGGCTAGAGGCACCACAGTTTGGCTGCAGCAGGGAGTTGATCTCCAGTGGGACGGGAGGAAAGGCAAAACGGAGGGGCTGCAGACTGTTGTCACACCAGGGACGAGGACACGACGTGGTCACAGGAGGGGCTGCAGACTTCTCACACCAGGTACGAGGGCACAGCACGGTCACAGGAGGGGCTGCTTAGCTCTTGCAGTTCCCCAAAGAGTCAGAATCCCCGTCTGCCCAGGAGCTTCTGGGTGCTGCTATGAGAATCTGGAACCCCTTCACATTCTATTTGGGTCAAGAAGGGCAGGGAGAAGGGTTCTGCCTATAGAAACAAGCTGGAGGCGGCCCAAAGACTGTCTTTCAGAAAGTTTTTACCTGGTGGGTGCAGGGCCTGGAGATCCATTAAGTGGGACCTGCTGAAGGCCCCCCATGGAGCTCATAGCTGAGGGATCCCAGCTAAAGAAATAATTTGCCACCTGGAGCAGTGAGCTTCTACCCAGGACGTGAACTGGGAGAATGGGAGTGTGAAGAAGGACTCCTCACTGTAGCTCCCTCAGGAGCCTTTTTCTAGAGCCCCAGGGTGCCTGGCCCTGTGCAATGGGCACCTTCCGCAGAGCAGACATACTGGACGGCCAGGATATCTGCTGGGGTCAGAGGATAGTGCAAGGAGACCCACTGGCTCTTGGCAGGGAGGATGCTGCCCAGGGAATCGCCATCTTCCGTGGAAGGTGAGTCCAGTTGTCCAGCAGTCTTCAGACCAGATCATCCCAACCATACATAGCCCTCCCTTTGTAATGTGCCACCTTTAGAACATGAGACATCGGGGAATGCACGTGATAGATGTGGACACGGCAGTGAGAGCTAGCTCTTCAGATCTCTGCACCTGGATAGGCCGGCTTGGAAACTTGGGGGGAAGTTTTCCCAGCCTGGCTATTTGAGTGTCTACTCCTCAGCACTGGGGGTTTTGCTGGCCCCTTTAAACTGGCTCCTACACTCATTACAAAGTGTTTTTGATCCATTTTCGGGAAAGGCTTTGTTTGTCACACATTGGTGGCAGTTTGGTCAGAATCCTTTAAGTGGTGTGAAGAGCTGGGGAGTGTGCCCCTGGGTTGCCAGGAGGAACCGGTCCCTCCCCGGCCCCTCTGGGATGAGCCAGAATGGCCTGTGTTTTTGTGAGTTGGAAATTAAAGCAAGAGACGTGGGGATTTTGATGCTGAGATGGTGATTTGCTGTCATTTGCTTCTGACTGGGAAACTACAAATGAGAATTAAGGCAAGAGAAACAGCCATTCCAAGTGTTCCTGCTCAGCCACCGAAATAGGAATTTAAAGAGGAAACGCGAAAGCATTCCCTGCCAGGGAAACGGCTCCAATCTAGCCCTAGAGCACTGAGCCTTTGGTTTAAAGTAATGTGAGGCAAATACAGGAGAGTGGCAGCCATTGGAGCAGCAAGATTCGAGGTGGGGATGGTGCCGGCAGCTGTCTGTGCAGATGAGACAGCCCTCTTCAATGTGGAGAGTCGGGAGACATAGCACCTGGACCCTGAGGGGGTCCCTCTGTCTGTGCAGATGTGTCCTTTGCCATGCTCTTTGTCATGTGGACGAGGGGAGCCCAGTCTAGGGGCCTTTTTTTCTTTCTGTTTTTTTCCTCCCCCTGGGTAGAGTGCGATAACATTATAGCTCACAGCAACCTCCAACTCTTGGGCTCAGGCAATCTTCTTGCCTCAGTCTTTCTATTTTGAGTGGAGATGGGGTCTTGCTTGTTTCTCAGGCTGGTCGCATACTCATACTGAGCCCAAGCTACCCACCCGCCTCGGCCTCCGACAGTGCTGGGATTACAGGCGTGAGCACTGCGCCTGGCCACCAAGGGCCTTTATCTCTAAGGCCCAGGGAAGCAAGGAAGGAGGGTCCAGCCCCCAGGCTGGGCTCTGCTCTCCTCTCTCATCTCCTCCAGCCCAGGCAGGGTTTGTGCACTCACGTTCCCAGGGTCATTTTCTTTCATTCTGTGTCCCCAGGGTTGAAACAAACGCTCTCTTCCTCCTTCCACTGGAAAAAAAATCCCAGGGAAGGGCTCTGACCGGCCTGTTGGGGATGCCTGGGACACACTCTGGACCGTCCTGGCCAGTCACCACGCCCGCCATGGCCAGAGAGCAGGTCTGATAAGGGAAGGAAGGGCAGGGTAACCATGAGGAGGGGGCTGGTGGGTCTGTACTCTCCTGGTCACATTGGTGACCGCCTGCTGTGGGCCAGGCCCCACTCACCATGTGCTGAGCACTACACGCTCATGCGCTGCCTCTCCAGTCTTCACAGCTACTCGTTCACCTGGCTTTGGTGAAGGGGTCCAAAGCCCTTTGGGGTCCCTCTGCTTCCTGAGGCTCTATCTCCTCTGAGGCAATAGAGATGGGTTTTGGCTGATAAATAAGTGCCCAGGTGGATGTGACTCTTGGCCGTGGGCAGTGGCACTGTCCACAGGGTCTGTTGACAAAGGGGACCTGTTTCATGAGGCTGGACAGTGAGACAACTTTGTACCAGCCCAGGTCACTCTCCTAGAGTTGCTCCTATCCCAATACCAAGCAAAAGCATTGCCAAATCTGTGCCTGGGTTCTTTGTCTTAGAGATTAATCTTACTTGGCACTTACTTACTGGCAATGCAACACAGTAGCATGCGGCTCAGGGTTGTAGCCTAGAGTAGTGGGCTATATATACGACACAGCTAAGGTGAGACATTACATACACTACAAAGAAACTGAGCGACCACTCCTTCCTTAGAACACATCCCCATTGTTAGCACATGTGTGACTATATTTAAACTTTTTATTTTTTTTGAGACAGAGTCTCATTCTGTCACCCGGGGTAGAGTGCTGTGGTGTCAGCCTAGCTCACAGCAACCCCAAACTCCAGGTCTCAAGTGATCCTCCTGTCTCAGTCTCCAGAGTAGCTGTGACTTTAGGCAACCACCATAACACTCAGTTAATTTTTCTATTTTTAGTAAAGACAGGTTCTCGCTGTTGCTCAACTTGGTGTCAAACTCCTGAGCTAAAGGGATCCTCCCTGCTTGGCCTCCAAGAGTGCTGGGATTCCAGGTGTAAGCCACACCACCTGGCTGTATTTGAAACATTACTGATGGCTGATTAAGAGGCAGACCTGGGCTAGGTGCCTTTCACTCACATTTGAACCCTCACAACAACCATCAAGGTGAGTAATTTCATTATCACAGTTTTATAAATGAAGAAACAGAGTGGTTGAGTAACTTGCCACAATCACACAGCAGTGAGTATTAGAATCATGGATGCCGACATGTGGAAGTGCAGAAGGGGAACTGGCATTCCTGTGTCTGCTTGGGTGGCAAGTCTCCCTCAGTCCCAGTCGAGTCCCATCAGAGTCTTGCCTGGTCAATTCATGATCATTGTACGGAGATGCCTTTTCCTGCTGGACACAGACCGGGAACCTCGTGGCTCTGGGCTGTCGTGGCCTCTGCCCACAGCGGGCGGCGTCTATAGGCATAAACAGAGTACAGAGCACACGGTTCAGCCCCTGGATGCCGCCAGTGTGAAAGTAGTCACTGCTGGGTTCTCATTTCCTAGTGACAAATTGTCTTGTTACTGTGCAGAGTGAGCCTTGAGTCGGGTTTCAGTCATTTGCAACCAAGAGTCTCGAGCAGCAGTACAAAGGTCCTCTGTGTGCCAGATACCAAGCGGCATGAGTTTGCCTCTCATCCTTTTAAAACTCACGACTTCCAGATGAGTCTCATCACACCCATTTTACAGGTAAGGAAAGTTAGGGTTAAAGAGGTCAAGTGACTAGTCCATGGCTACACAGCTATGGAACGACAGAGCCAGGACTTGCATGAAGCTGTTAATCCCAAATCATCAATATTCCCAGGAATATTCCTAGTTCCTAAGAATAAAGGATGGGGGGGAAGAGGAGGGAGAGAGAAGAGGGGGTAAGGAAGGGAGGGAACCACAAAGAGAGACAGAGGGAAGGAGAAAAGACTGTGTTAGCATTTTTGAAATGAGAAATTTGAAATCTTTTGGTGGCAAGTTATGATGGTATATTTCTAAGGCTTAGGAATTTTATCCTGCTATTTGTTCTTCAAATAAAAGAATCAGAGTTGCTGACTTAGTTTAAACCAATTCCAAAGACTGCAGAGTTGACTGCTGATTAAAAACTTATCTTTCTTTGTCTGGGGAGGATATGGTAGGTACAGTTTGCCTGAATGTGTTGCATCTTGCAAATTTGATTTTCATTTGCAGCTCTTGAGAATGTCAATGATTGGGAAAATATAACTTGATTATTAACAAGCTAGAAATAGTAACTGAGCCTTCGCTTTGGCCTCTACATATGCTGGTGTGCTAAGAATGAACTGGAAGAAGTCTAAATATGAATTTAAAGGTACTTTTGGAATCATTAGTCTTGCAGTTTTTCTGGTCACCCCTCACGATAGTGAGTCCATGGGCTAGTTCCAAAGTATAGCAGGTCCCTGGATGAATGAAATCTCTAGATTCCAATAATGCAAAAAGTCAACTGTGATTGCATGTGGCTCACCATTTGCAGATCAAGCCTGAATCTCTTAAAGAGTAAACACATCCCAGTCATTTTATTTCTGTTTTCTTTTAGAGACCAGCAATCATTTTTGATGGTTAAACCTGTATTAAATTGCATTTTTCAAATCCTCATTGTTTCATTTCCTTTCAGGTCTGCTATCTTAAAAATGTTTTCCACCTCGTTTTTCTTGATCATTTGTTCCTTCATACATATTCTACAGCCAGAGACCCTGGTTGCCGAGCGCTGGGAGAGCTGATAACAGGGCAAGGTGATGTTCAGGAGAACGGGAGTCAGCCTCTCCTAACCTTGTTAGCCACAAAAAGATTTTCAGATTCCTATCGACTTAGGAATGAAGTCTATTGGAATGTGGTTCAAACCTGCCTCTTGCATCAGTGGAAATGGGTATTGTGATTGTTGTGTTGAAACGTGTGCTCAAATGCATTGGGAGTTTTATACCATGTTTCGAACTTCCAAATAGATAATGTCAGAACATTTCTGAAATGGGATACAAACATCAAGATAGACTGCACCAATCAACAAGCATCAGGCAAAGCAGAGTGTCTAGCTGGGGATCCCGGGGACGACGAGAGAATTTCCATTTCCATTTCCTGTGTCAACAGCGTGGTAACTTACCTCCTAGATTGCTTTACGGTTTCAGGAGAAATTCTCAGTAGGCTCTCCGTGCTATTCTCAGCTCAGTGTTCAAAGCCAAGGAATTAGATATGTCGTAGTTTATGAAACTGTTTATGAAAGGATCTTTTTTGAATTGTTCAAAAATCCAAAAGGAGTCAAACTTTGACAGTTTAAGACAACGGCAAGAGGGTCATAGCAATCTCCCCAGTGCGGCCTCAGCGCTGAGGCTCTCTGGTTGAAAATGCAATTTCTTTTCCGTGAATTTCCTCCCGCCTGTAATGCTCTGTTTGAAACTCTCGCCTTTTTGAAAGGCTTTCTTTACTACGAAGCAGCTAACAAAGGTCATATTATGAATATGTTTCGGGGACTGATAACATTTTGATTAGATATGCAAGCATCTTCTATCCTTCCCTAGGATGTCATATTCTAACATTTTCCATTATTTTAAAAAATCATGTAAGTTGATACTTTTCTGCAATAAGAAGTTGAATTTTATTTTCTTTGCTGTAATGTGCCAGCACCGTGGGCATCGTTGCAGGGAATAAATGACTCTTTCCCAATAAACCAAATGCCTAAAGAAGCCCCTGGAGGAGGCAGGGATGTCCATAAAAGTTGAAATGGATTTCATAATATGGTGTTCAATTTAGTATAATAAGTAGAATTCAAAAATAGTCTCATCTTCCAAACGAAAATACTTCAGCTGCTAATCGAAGTGGGGAGGAGGTTGACTTTGTACCAGAACCCAAACCAGTTTTATTAAATTATATATTTTCTTCCATTTAAGTTATCAGTTACCTGAAAAACTGAAGATCTCTCTCTCTCTTTTATCTGTCTTTCTCTCCTCTCTCTCTTTCTCTCCCTGAAAAATTAGCTCCTTAAAGACAACTACCAGAAAGCATTTATCAAAAGGCCAATTGTGGGTCTGTAGCTTATTGAGAAAAGGCCCATGTCTGCACTTTTGCAGTTCTACCGCAAAGATTCTCAGCAACAGAAAATATTTCAAAAATGATACCAGTAAGCTGACGTTATTAATTGTTCTCTAATCCTGGCATTGCTGTCAATGCCAGGAAAATAAAGTGTCAATGCTCGGCATCAGGCAGTAAAGTGAGAAAGTGTTCAGAAATCTGATGGATGACAGCGGGAAACACAGCAGAAAGAGTGGCCTTGAGAGGGGGCTGGAGACACCTGGAGGCCGGAGAAATGGGCTCGGGCGCCTGTACCACTGGGCTGATGAAAAATCCGAGCGAAGACAAGGGAGTAGGGAAAACGAAGAAAGATGAGGGACCCTCCGTCCACAAAAGAGTTGACCTTGTAGTTTGGACAAATGCAATGCTTGTAAATGATGTCCTCCAGAAATCTAGGTCATCAAATAAACACTGCAAAGTACATTTTTACCAACATAAAATTTGTAAATCTCATTTTGGAAAGTGAGGATTTGGGAGTTTATTTTAAATTATTAAAACAATTTTTATCCCTAAACTTTCAGTAACAGACAAATGAAAATAATTGGCACATAATCTGATCCAGTTTAATGATCACGCTTCCATAAAATGTTTGTGCATCCACATGTGATTTCGTTCTTAAGCAAAATGATCCTTAAGCAGTCAGTAAAATTATTTGAATGTCTAATTCAATTGATATTTTGGTAATAAGATTTTAAAACTTGTTTAAATTCTTGGTCAAATGCCAACGTTTCTAGGCGTGTTCCCTCCTTTCTCCCCAGGCAGGGTCATTAGCCACATCCAGCCTTTCTAGGCTGTCCCTGAATTCTTTGTCCAGTGATTGGAACTGATGAGTCGTAGCTTCCTTTAAGCCAAACTCTGCCAACAGACTTGCGTTTGTTAGGGAGCCAAAAATAACCTTTAAATAATTAAATTCCTCAGTTTGTTTTTGTGGTACAGCAAAAGAGGATGAGAATGGCCTGGCATGGGCTCCGGAGACGAGTCTGGAGGTGTGAGTGTTCATCTTACTCCCAGCGTCTCCTGGCTCTGTGGCCTTCTGCACGTTTCTTACCTGTACAAAGCCTCAGTTTTATCGTCTGTAAAATGGACACAATAATACCACCTTCTCCGGCAGGTGTGCGATTGGGTATGATAATGTGAGTGGAATTACCCACAGCACACTAACCCCCTACACACAGCAGGAGTGAAATTCTCAGCTTCCTTTGGAAAAGACTACACAACACTAGTTGTAGACTCTTATAACCTTCATGTACTGCTTAATGTTGTTCAAAATCCATTCACATCAATCATTGATTTTTCTCATAATAACTTCAAAAGCCAGTGTTCACCTCGCTCCTGACCTCCAGGCCTGGTATCCAGAGGCACATTTTGCATCTCGTGGAAACTTCCTTCCTCTGGAGTGCCAGGTCTCTGTGAAATGTCCCCAGCATCCTGACTGCCCTATGCTGCTCTGACGCTTGGCACAAAGTGCCAGCCTCTCTTTGCAATGTTACACTGTCATGTAATTATTTCTGCAACTAGAAGGTGCTGAATACACATTCGCCGCAAACAAATGAACAAACGAACGAACCCAGAAAACGATCTGGAGCTAGTGCTGCAACAGAAGTAAGGGTTCCACCCTCAGGCTGGGGTGGTCCAGGAGGGCTTCCCAGAGGAGTCGGGCCTCCACTGGGAGCAGAGAGGGAACTGGACTGGAACTCGGGAAGGAATTCAGCAGTGGAAAACCAGCCTAGAATAGAAGTGGGGTGCTGGGGTGAGGATACCTGCAGGGACCGGGAAGCCGAGAAAATGTTTGGGTGACACAGCAGTCAGTAGTGAGCCACTGCAGGTTCTTGAGCTAGAGAAGGATGTGGACTGTATGTCTAGAGTTTCTGGCCGTGAACGCTGGTCCCACTTGCAGACAACACAGGACAGGATTAGATCTACAAAGTACAGGGCGTAGGGACAATGGCCAATTAATTCATTCCAATTACCAAGGGAAATCCTCAAAGGCAAGGCCTCAAATAATATTTGTTTACAAGAAGCCTGAAATCGATGGGCAAAAGAATATGTCTACTACAGCTACTATATAATTACTATAGTAGCAACAGTAATTATTGGCTTTTGCTAATTATTTTTTTTTAATTGGGATTTCATTCAAAAGTGACAGTTCCACCATGCAAAGGAAGAGTTTTCACTGGAACTGGCCTGCAATTTCCTCCACTGCCCACAACACCAGTGCAGACCGAAGCTGCCATGTAGCTTTGGGAAGAGAGCCCTAAGCTGCTTGTAACGTCAGAGGAACACTGTTGCTTTCATCTGTGAATCCTGTGTTTTGACTTCATCGAATTCTTCTTGAACTAGGCAAGCTAATTATTAATTTGAGGACTTTGTGGCTCTGTCTGAATGCATAATTAGTAACACGCTTTTTCAGAGATCTGTGGACAATCTTTGTCAACCATAAAATCATTTCCATTTTCCAACCACCAAGTTTTCAAATGGATTTTGTAAATGTGCAAAAACTCAAAGCACGTCTATTTTTTTTTAAAATGTTAGGCTGAAAATAAGGAAAATCAGAAAGGGAGACAGAGGGAAACACGATCTTCCAATGCCCCACCAGCCCTTGCAGAGGCCTAGTTCTTGTGATTACCCTGCAGCACTTCCCATAAACTCTAAATCATTCTCACCTTCCCAGGAGTTTGTAAGCCAGACAATTGTTAAGGGGAGCAACTCATAATATTACTGCAAAATTTCACAGTTGAAAGTCAAATAGCAATGATTTTGCTTTGCCAGCCTGACACCACCTTGACCACATGGAGGAAAGTCCCTGGGCAGTGCACGTGGTCTGCAAAGCATCCAGCGTGATGTTGGTGCAGCCGCTCCTCAGCTTAAAATGTGCTAGGACATGGTCACGGAGGGCAGCACGCGCTTTTTCTCAATCTGAATTCCATACATTACGATAGCCAGAGAATTAATGCCACAACAACACAGGCCCGCGGCAATTATGCTGCGTTTTAGGCTGAGTTCTCCAGAGAAACAGAGCCGACACGCAGAGGGTGCCGAAATAGACACATTTTAAGAAAGGAAAACAACGCATAAAAAAGTATAATAGTATATACCAATAGTTTGTTGTCTTGTGTGTTGTATCTCATATCTCTTACAATTGCCTAAGTCAAACGTGACCTGAGTATTTCAATTATAATACAGTTTTTGTCTGTCTTAAATGTGCATACCTTTTTTTGGACACCCTCTGTATGTCCTGTTGGTTGTAAGATATATTATCTATATATGTGTACACATGTATGTGTACAATTTACAATAATGTGTGTGTGTGTATAGTCATGCACCCCTTAATGATGGAGGTATGTTCTAAGAAATGCATCGCTGGCTGATTCCTGGTTGTACAAACGTCGTAGACTGTGCTTTCCTAGATGGTACAGCCCTCAACAACCCAAGCCACATGGCGCACACAGTGTGTCCTATTCCTCTGGGCCACAGTGTTCAGTGTTACCATACTGAACACTGCAGGCAACCGTGACATCGTGGTGAGTATTAGTGTGTCTAAACATAGGAAAGGTACAGTACAAATACAGTGTGAAAGATTTAAAAAAAAATACACTTAACCCAGAATGGAGCTTGTAGGACTAGAAGTTTTTCTTGGTGAGTCAGTGAGTGAGTGGTGAGTGGATGGAAGTCTGGGACATTACTGTACACTGCTGTAGACTTAATAAACAGTGAACTCTCAGACTACATGAAATTTGTAAAAACTTAAGTAATTGAGCTAGGATGTCATGACCACCATGATGTCACTTGGCATCAGGAATTTTTTAGCTCCATTATAATCTTACCGGGTCACTGCTGTATACATGCTCTACCCTTGACGGAAACATGGTTAGGTGGTGCACAACTGTGTATATACACGTATGTAAAATAAGACCTATATAATGAGAGTACTTTTCTCAATCCAATCCTATTTTTATTTTATATACTATTTCTCAGCAGTGATCTTTGGAGCAAAAGCCAACAGCAGGAAAAAAGTATGTACCAGTTTCATGAACTATATCTTGGGTTTTTGTAACTAAATTTAACTCAAAATTGGTACATTCAGAAAAAAAGCAAAGATGGCTCGTCGCCTATGGCTCAAGCGGCTAAGGCACCATCTATGTACACCTGAGCTGGCGGGTTCGAATCCAGCCCAGGCCTGCCAAACAACAATGACAGCTGCAACCAAAAAAAGGCCAGGTGCTATGGCAGGCGCCTATAGTTCCAGCTACTTGGGAGGCAGAAGCAGGAGACTTGCTTGAGCCCAGGAGTTGGAGGTTGCTGTGAGCTGTGATGCCACAGCACTCTACTCAGGGCAACAGTTTGAGGCTCTGTCTCAAAAAAGAAAAAAAAAAAAAAAACAGCAAAGATATATGAGGTAGGACAAATGAGTTTGTGGACTCATCCTAGAAAAAGTGCTATATACTTCATTGGGGAAAATGTCTTTGGTCACCAGATGGCTAAGGGAATACTAGTGAATTCAGCAATGAGGTATGTAGCACTTTTTCTAAGGTGAGCTCTCAAATTTAACACTCCAACCTCTTATATCTTACTACAAGGAACTGGTGGATGTGGTCATCGACCTGAGAAATCCTAACGTCTGCAGTTGCCAATCTGGAGACCTGGAAGAGGAGATGGTGTAAGTTCCAGGCAGAGGACCAGGAGACAGATGGTGTGTGTCTGGTCTGCATACATTGGAAAGCCCAAAGACAGTCAGGCAGAGACAGAATTCTTTCTTACTCAGCCTTTTTGTTCTGTTCAGGCCTTCAGCGGTTAGAGGGACACAACTACATAGGGGAAGGCATTCCGCCTGGCTCAGTCTATTGATTCCAACATTTCTCATCCAGAAACACCCTCACAGACACACCCAGAATAATGTGTAACCAAATATCCTGGGCACCCTGTAGACCAATCAAATTGACACCTGAAGTCAACCATCACACACTGGAAGGAAAAGGCATTAAAGGATCATTTAACAAACAAGTGCAGTCCTTCATGTGTGTAACTCAGATCACATGATCTGAGACATGTGTTGGACCTCAGCTTTTACACTATTTCTTAAAGGCAGCTCCCTGGACAAAAATATTCGTTGACACTCCTTGAAGAAAACTAAAGCAGACATTCATTTTCCTTGAACCAACATAATCTTAAAATAAGAGCTGCTGTTTTAGGTACTGATATGTTTGGAGGACTAACCTCTAGAGCAGGCGTCCTCAAGCTTTTTAAACAGGGGGCCAAAACTGTCCCTCAGACCATTGGAGGGCTGGACTATAGTTTTAAAAAAAACTATGAACAAATTCCTATGCACACTGTACATGTCTTATTTTCAAGTAAAAAACAAAATGGGAACAAATACAATTCACACCAACATATGTGGCCCTCGGCCGTAGTTTGAGGACCCCTTCTCTAGAGAAACACTTACTGTGCTGCTGGCTATCTGCGGGTGAGGCCCCTGTGCAGGCGCCAGTGCTTCTGTCCTGTGCCACGTCCCTCTTTTCTTCCTTCTGCAAGGTGAGCCCCCTCTTCAGGCAGGAATGTTGAGAGCAGGGCTGAGGGGAGCAGGAAGGAACAGACGCCTCATTTGTTGCCTTCCTCCTACATTTGTTCATGCATCATGCATTTTGAAAAAAAAATTAACTTTTATTTGTCCGGCAAGGAGGTGGTGACAAATCTGGACATATCAGGTGGCACAGAGAGTGAAGTTTAGAGTTATCTGTAAACAAGTGTTGCAATGACAAGTGAGTGGAGGAGAGGAGGAATGACTAACTGACTGGGGAGAGGCTGTGAGTGCAAAGGACAGAGGCTGGAATCCAAATGGGGAGGGGGGCAAGTGTGGATCTAAGAAGAGACAGTGACCAGAAGTAAATAAGATGTGCATGGACACCAGGAGGGAAAGATCCCAGGGACAGGGAGCCACAGCCCTGTGGGGACCGGTGTGGCTTGGGCTGAAAGAGCACTGTTGATCCGTCCTTCTCCATCCCTCCCTGTGAAGGGTCCTCCTTCTGTGCCCAATTCTTCCAACTATTTTAAAAAACTTTCTTTTTTTTTTCCTTGGTTTTAAACATTATAGTGAAATAAATATTTGACATAAGCTTTAGTGGACAGTTCAGTGACATTAGGTACATTCACATTGCTGTGTAACTGTCACTCTAGAACTTTTTCAGGGTGCAAATACAACACTCTGTCCTCAACAAAAAGTGACTCTTCACACCCTGTCCTGCTAGCCCCTGGCAACTCTCATTCTGCGCTCTGTCTTGACGAATTGGGCTGCTCCAGGTACTCGTGTATGTGGGATCACCCAGTATCTGTTTCTTTGTGTCCAGCTTATTTTACCGAGCGTAATGTCTTCAAGATTCATCTATGTTGTAACATGTGTCAGAAGTTTCTTCTTTTAAGACTGAATAATATTCTATCATGGTACGGACCCCATTTTGTTTACCCCCTCATCTATCAGTGTACGCGTGGGATGCTCCCACCTTTTGACTATTATCAATAACACTTCTGTGAACAGGGTGTGCAAATATTTGTTTGAGTCCTAGGTTTCAATTTTTGGGGGCATATAGGCAGAGGTGGAATTGCTGAATCGTGTGGTGATTGTATATTTAATTTTTGGAGAAACTGCTATCCTGTTTTCTGTGTTGGCTGTACTGATTCACATCACTACCAGCAGTGCACAAGGATTCCATTTTTTTCTTTTTGAGGCAGAGTGTCATTCTGTCACCCCATGTAGAGAGCAGTGGGGTCAGCCTAGCTCATAGCAGGTCTCAAGTGATTCTCCCACCACAGCCTCCTGAGTAGCTTGGACTATAGGTGCCACCACCACGCCCAGCTAATTTTTCTATTTTTAATAGAGATAAGATTTCACTCTTGTTCAGGCTGGTCCCAAAATGGTGAATACAAATGACCCTCCCACCTCAGCATCCCAGAGCGCTAGGCAGCTTAAGTCCCAACACCTGCTGATTTTCCTGCACCCTTGAGAACGCTTGGGGTTTTCTGCTCTCATGACTAGCCATCCTAGTGGGTGCTGCCCACCTCTTGTGTTTCAGGCCCAAGCGTCCAGTCTCTGGACTCACTCTTCCATTGCTGCACTTGTCCCTGTCAGTCCTTCCAGCTGAGGGGCAGCACAGAACAGCCCTTGCTAGCCACTCACACATCTCTCTTTCCAGCCCAGAGTCCTCTCTTTCAGACTCCAGACTCATTTTTGTGGCCGCCTACTGACGTTCCTCTGGAAGCTAAAAGACATCTCAGACATCTACATTTCTAAGCCCGAATTCCTGATTTTTTCACACCTCACTCCCACCCCAAACTGCTTCACCTGCAGCTTCCCCATCTCCAGGGGTGGTGGGGCCATCCCGTCAGCAGGTGCCTCCCTGAGACCTAGGCCAAGGGACACTTCAGTGGGCTCCTTCCCAAGAGGACCCCTTTTACTATGCATACCTGTGTGTGCACATGCGCCCACACACATGTGCGCTGCTTAGTCACAGAGAGGCGGGGCTCGGTGCTGGGAGGCAGGAGACCCCCAGACATTCCCTCTCAAGCTCAACACCGTGCAGGCCCCAGGAGTCGTCCCCAAATTGTCTGCCTGGTGCCATAGTCTCATGCTGTGGAGGTATGTGGTGGGGACAGACTCTGAATGTAGGGGATTTGAGGAAAGATCAAAGGGCAAGGTACTCCCTTGTCAGATTCTTCTTTTAAGCAGAGCTGCAGTAGGTTCTGGTTTAATGACGTCTTGCTTCCCAGAAGTGCACATCCATTTTCCTGTCTCCTTGTCCAGGTTGTGAACGCAGAGCTCCATCACCCAGCCCTGCATGTGGCTGCTCAGACACCTTGGCTTGCAATATTGAACAATGCATAGTTTCAAATTTGCATATATGGAGGTCTAATTATAATCTACATGAAGTGACATATTGCTTCTTTATGTAAACAACACAGTTATTGCTGGGCTGGATACAATGCCCAGTAGAATCACACTGGTTTCACTTCTATCTAAATACTTCATATGATTTAATTAAACTTTCAAAAATTTAAACACAAATTTCAGCTCTAATTAAATTTAATTTTATAATTAAAATGTGTTTTGCTTTTGAATTTGAACCTAACTTTGAATGTTCTAGAGGCAAAATAGTTTTTGAAAACACGACAAATCATTGAAACTTACTGTTTTTTTATATTTACATTTAATTTACATTTTTGATAAAAATACAATGAAAATTTGTACACTTGAATGCAATTAGAGTGCATTTTTGGTTCTTCATCTCATTTGTGTTATTGAAAGATAAATTTTTGTGAAAATCTTGCTCATGCAACATAATGTTTATAATGAAATGAGACAAGAAAAACACATTTTATGGGGAAAGTACATAGTAATTTATGAATTCTGGGTGTCTTTATTTTTTTACTTGTTCAAACGTGGCTGGCCCATGGATAGAACACCTAGACACGGGCAGTGAGCATTAAATTCAGTCACTGATAATTTGCCAACTTTCAGTAATATGAAAACCAGAGCTTTTCACATATTTTTTTGCTTCATCATTATGAAAGCAAGAGGACAGCCCATATTTTGTTTAAAAGTTGGCTGGCTCACTTTCTATTCCAAATATTTAGACTTGTGTCTATGACTTTCCCACTGTGTTCTTCCTACCAACCCCTGTGTGCTCCAGGTAGAGCTTCCTACAGAGGCCCAGGGAACACGCCCGACACGGAGTCCCAGGGCGCACAGAACACGCCCGACACGGAGTCCCAGGGCGCACAGAACTCGCCCGACACGGAGTCCCAGGGCGCACAGAACTCGCCCGACACGGAGGCCCAGGGCGCACAGAACACGCCCGACACGGAGGCCCGTGCCCCACAGAACTCGCCCGACACCTCTCCTCCTTTCACACCCTTCACTCAGCATGGCAGGGAAACCTGTTTGCTGGGCCCTCAGGTGCATGCCAAGCTGACCCAAGTCTCTCCTCACCTGAGCCTTCATCTGTCACCTGGTCACTGTGAATGGCGACACCATCACCATCCTCTCTTCTTGGTCCTCTGCTCAAGTGCACAGCCTTCCACAGCCTGCCTTTTGCCTCCAGCCACTCAGACCACATTTCTTCTCTGACTTTCCTTCACTCCCCCAAACCTGCCAGGCACATGCCCTCCTCAGCGCCCTAGCGCTGACTGTTACCTCTGACACCTTGGTTAACTCTCTCATCTTCTTCAAGACTCTGCTTATGTATTAATACCACTTTCTCCAGGAGGCCTTCCTGCTTCAAATTGCACATACCAGTCTACATTTACATGGGGACCCTTCCTGAGCCCCCATCCCCTAAACCTCTAATCTTTTCCTGCAGCCCATCTTATCTTGGAAAATCCTGTCATTGACTTAGTTTCCTGAGTTCCCACTGAAATGCGCACTCTGTGAGGGCAAAGGTTTTTGTCTACTTTGTTCACTGGGACATCCTGCTGTATACTAATGCTCAATACATATTTACTGAAGAAATGAGAGTGGCCAAAAAAGTGTTCTTTGCCAGGGAGTAAGATCAAAGTTAGTGGAGCGGCTCAGGAGGACTAGGATCACTTCTCCAGTGGGAGTCCAGAGAATCCCAGGAGCAGCAGTGCCTGTCTGCAGACAGACCCCGCAGTCTAAGGCATAAGCAGGCACAGCATCCCTGGGCTGGCTGCTGAAGAGGTTTGAATGGAGGGCTCCTGAGGCCTCAATCTGGGCATTTGCCTGGGCTGGCCTACCCCGGAGGGGGCTCCAAGTCCTAGAGAGTGGGAAAGTCTCACTGAGGTGGTGCAGGCTGCCAGTAAAGAGCCCTGACGGGCACCTGGGATGAAAATAAGGCTGCTGCTCTGTCCGTGCCCCTCGCTGGGGGGGCTCCCACGCCAGACCCCAAAATGCAAATTTGTCCTTCTAAGTGGCAGGGCGCCCTGGTCTCAAGCAGTGGAAGGAGGAAGGGAGAGGAGGAAGCCTAAGGAGGAAGATGCATTTTGGGCTTGCTGTTTGAGTGATGCTGGGTGGCGAGAGACCAGAAGTTGGCAGGAGGCCTGCCCAGGACATTCCTGGCTGGCATCAGGCCAAGCCTCAGCCCCAGGTCCTCAGGCAGCCACCCCCATCTCCAGCATCGTCAAATTTAGCAAATAAAAATCCAGGACACCCAGTTAAATTTGAATTTCAGATGAACAACAAGGTTTTTAGTATAAATGTACCCCACATATTGTATGTATCGTTCACCTGAATTCCAAACTTTTCTGTTTTTCTTGTAATGTACCTGCAATCCTATGTCTAGAGCACGGACAGGGGTAAGGACAGGTGTCCAGAACCCATCCCCAAAGTTCTCTCCTTCCCCACCTCCAGGGGTGCAGGAAGATCCCGAGCACAGCCAGCCTCTCTCCTCAGAGCCAGGCAACCAAAGCCCTTTCCTCTCCCCTCGGGCACGAGGCAGCCTCTCACCTCCCACCGCTGGGCTCTTGCAGCCACGACCTGTTGAGGCTTGAATTCAGGGCATTTTCTGAAACATCAAAAGAAGCATTTAACTTTTCCCTGGGCAAGGAAGCCTTGACTCAGGATAGAGTTGTCTGATCTTCCTGGGAGGGAGAAGGGAAACTCCAATACTCTCTGTCTCCCTCTTTCTATTTCTCTCTCTCTCTCTCTTTTTTTTTGGCTGAGAAGTCCACTGTAGCAGAAAAGGCAGGATCTCAATTATTTTTCCAATAAGTGACTTATTACATCAAGTTTTAGAGAATTAGAATATTATGGAACGTGCTTAATGTGAAACCTCTGCTGAGCACAGTTCATTTTGGGATAATCCTGAGCTCAAGAGTGATTCCACCAGACCTACTATTCATCTTAACCCACGGCAGGTGCAAGAAGGTGACCACGTGTTCCCACGTCACAGTACGAGGGGCTGAGAGCTGGCTCTGCCAAGAATGACCTGTGGTCACCCGGCCTTGTCTGAAGCGTAGCAGTGGGAACAAGCACTTTCTTTCTGACTGTTGCTTTCTTTAGCAGGAAAAAAATCTGCATTTCAGTAATCAGGATAACCTCATGATGCTTCCTCTCATCCCCCAGGGACCCGCAGAATTTGGGATGAGACAGTCTTCACTGACCATGGTTTCTTTCAAAGTGTGGCCTACTTAGCCGAATGAGCAGAGCACGGCTATAATTAGAATTATATGCAAAATGAAAAGGCTCTTTAAGGAACATCTCTGGGTCCTCATAGTCTTAAGCATCTGTTGCCATGGAAGCTGGCAAGCAGCTATGAAAATCTGGAAAGGTAAGTCGACAATTGCCCACTCGCTGCTGAAGGGACCCTTTAAATAAAGTTGCCTTTTTTCTTTGGATTCTGAATAAATATAAACCTGGGTTTTTAGTGCAAAATCCTGATTTCAAGGTTATTGATGCCATACTAAATTAATACAGTCTGCGCGACAGCACATACCACCCCAGCAAAGCCAGGGATACTCCTGTCTTCTGAAAGCTTGACATTTGTTTTTCATCATGAACTTAAAGGTCAGGAGCTACAGACGGATCAGAGTACCTGCCTGAGTTTACATTTACATGCATTTTATTTTATTCCCACATGCGCTTTTTATGAGATCCATCACCAGAATAAAACTGTAGCTCTCCTGTATTCTCTGGGCTGGCTAAACTAGGAGAGTTGTCAAGCTGCTATCTCTACATAATTTGAATTAAAATAAGAAATATATGCTGATTTGATATTTCAAAAGCAATGGCTTTAAGTTTGACATTGGCTAAAACTGGCCGTCACGGAGAGGGTGCACATTTCTTGATGTGTATTGGTGTAAGTTGGGGGAAGGGGCATGGATTGGAGGCAGAATCTGGTCCTGTTGTGCACTCTTTGGTTAAAGCCGTGGACCTCTCGCTGTCCAGCTGATCTCCACCTGATGAGCCAATGATCAGTTCAGAATCGACGGGGAACACACACTTGCTCCTCTTTCTCACAAATGGATGTTTTGGCTTGTGTCTGTGTTTCTGCTCAAGGTAAGTGCACCGCAGTGCTCTGTGTTATTATGGCAGCCTCTCCCTTTTTTTGTGATACCAAATAACATTTTATATTTTTGCCAAAATACCTGTGGAGCTGACAGAGCATGGTGCATTCATTTTCCTTGATTTTGTAGTGAGGGAAAAGGCTAGCATGAATAATTCAAAAATAATGCTGAGACTGTTAAGATTTAGTATTGGAGAGGTCATCACAGTTGGGAGAAATGAGCGAGGAGACTATTACTATTCCACGATCTTTGAATCTCAAGGTGACATCATTATTATTTCTCTCTATCTCTAATGTGGTGCTGCAACCAGCTTATTGCTGTGTTTCTCATGGAGGGGAGAAAGATCAACTACATACAGACCTTAAAATGTGAACCATGAGCACAGTGCCCAATAAAGCTGTCATTAACAGTTCCCACCGTTTTAGCTGCCTGCTTCCAGGTCAAGCAGCTTTAAAAATGATAACTGACATTGAAAGTTTGAGTAAAGAGCATTCATTCTAAAGGGAGCCATTGCTTAGTCACATGACTCGGACTCCTGAATAACACTTGCTAATTTCAGTCTGAACTAGAAGAAGTGTCCTCATGATAAGGTTAGCCCTGAGGACACTGGGGAGAATGAACACAAGCCAGCGACCCTCTGGAGAAAAAGGTTTGTTACAGGGCCCAGGTCCACCGCAAGCACACCTGAGCAAGCATAAAGCAATCCCACACAACCATATTTAATTTATTCTTATTTTCAACCAGAAGTGCCAAGATATCACCAAAAAAATAAAACGTGTGCTGGAGTAGTGTTTACAGCGCTTTGCTGGCCATTTGTTACGACCACAAAATCAGTGATAAATCTTGCTTCCTCTGGAACAAGATTAAAAACACGTCTACATTCAAAAATATTAAAATGGAATAGAGCAATTACTACTGCAAAGACCCTTTTTCCTCCTACCCCCCAAAGGGTCCCTCCATGTTTAAAACATCTTTTTTACTTCATAGAATTTTACAAGCCTTCCCACCAGCTTACTTTTTAATTAAAATGTTCCTGTTAGTGTTAGAACTCTGAGATATCACATTTGGTTTAAAGGTTTAACAGTTTGCAGCATTTGTGATTTTTGTAAGAGGGGATATAAAAGCACCACAGATTTCTGCTTTTAAGTGATGCGGAAACATTTTGAGTCCGTGTTCCTCCTGCTTCCTTTCCCCTGTTCCCACTCACCTGTCACGGTCATTGTCACACGGTCAGGTCCCCCCTGACTTTTAGAGGTAGCTGTCAACGAAAGACACTCCCTGGCCTCACACCTGAAGCCATGCTGTTTTTTTTGCATTTGTTTTACTTTTAGGTAATTTTGATAACAATGAGTTATTTCTGCATCTAGTATCTAGTGACTACTGATTCTCTGTTTTATTTTTCTAAATTATATTTAAAAAGTTATAATTTGGAATTTATTGTGAAATATGAAGTTAAAAATGAAGTATGTGTGACAGTCACATTTGACTGGCTTCCTAAAAGTCACTTTTTCTCTTCTTTTGCCTGTCTTTTTTTTTTTTTTTTTTTTTAGATACAGAATCTCACTTTATCATCCTCAGTAGAGTGCCATGGCGTCACACAGCTCACAGCAACCTCCAACCCCTGGGCTTAGGTGATTCTCTTACCTCAGCCTCCTGAGTAGCTGGGACCACAGGCGCCCGCCACTCTTGGTATATGGGGCCAGCACCCTAGTCAATGAGCCACAGGCGCCTCCCCTTCTGCCTGTCTTTACTTCCCTCTCTCTTCTTTTCAGAGGCCACACCTGCGTCTTGCCACCTGAGGTTGCTGATGGGAGGGCGGAAAGAGTCAGCGCGTGCTCAGAGTCAGTGCCCCCAGCTGGCCCCTCCTGAAGCCCATCTTCTGTTGCTTCTGTCTGTGCCACACAGTCAGGCCTCTTTGTTGAGTCAGTTGCAGCCAGGTTGCTGTATTTTGCACACACAGCACACTGCCTGGTACACACCGGGGCCTGCACAGATGGAGGTATGCTTGTGTCTCCGGTCAGCCAGCCTCCATGCACAAAGCCAGCTGTGCCTTGGGAAGGCTGGCGATCAGGGAAACCTGCCAGGCCACACTGATTGGATGTGCTGTTGGTTGGTTATGTTTAGCCGAGAAAAACACAGAATTCATTCTTTTCCAAATAGCAAAGAAAAATTAAGCACATGGAATCCAGGAAGTGGTAAGGATAAAGGCATACAAGTCAAGCAACATACATATACACGCACAGCATGCGACGTGGATGAGAGTTTTTTTACCCACTGTATTCAGACACCCAAATTCTCAGAAGTCGCTCTACCTCTGAGGGGCGCCCCTGAGCACAGTGCAGGCAGTGCCTGTGGGGGCCACTTCAGCCCTGCAGAGGGCTCACTCTGATGGCTGTTAGGGTCTCAGCACGGTCACTCAGTGCCTGTGCTGGGGTCTTGTGACTGCTGTAACAAACTGCCACAAACTTCAGAAGTTCATCCTCTTAGAGTTTGGAGGCAGAAGGCTGACATCACGGCGTGGCAGGGCAGCTCCTCCTGAAGGCTCAGAGGAAAACTTTTCTCTCCCAGTCCTGGCGGCTTCCGACAAATCCGGTGTTGTCCGGCTTATGGAGGCATCACTTCAATCTCCGCACTGTTGCCACGTGGCTGTCCTCCCAGACCTTTATTTCTTCACTTGGCATTTCCCTGAGTCTCTGTGCCCCAATTTCCTTTCTGTAAGGACAATAGTTACTGGATTACAGGCTTCTCCAGTCCAGTGTGACCATTTGTGAAGATTCTATTTCCAAATAAAGTCACACTCATAGGTACTGGGGGTTAGGATTTGAACATACCTGTCTGGGAGGTACAATTCTACCGTCTATAGACACTTCCTTGACAAATGAATGTTTTGCTTCTGGGGCAGTAGGATCCACTGGCCGCAGGAAGAGTTCTTGGGTGTAGTTGTGAATACCCACAGCTGCCCACTAGGTGCCCAGTATCTCAGAGTGGACTTCTACAATGCTTTCATGTTCCCAGCCCCACCCCCCACAGCAGCTAGACTCTGGGTCAGGCTCCTCGGGCTGTGTGGAGCCCAGAGACGGGACTGAGGGGGTTGCAGGGCCTGTGCGGATGCCCCAGGCTGGGAGCCTGGTGGGGAGGAGCTGGGCCCTGGTCTCACCCTGGGGGCCGCCTTTGATGTTGTGGATAGAGTCTCATACCACAGGTACGGCACAGAGCAGGGAGACCCAGGCAGACTCTGCACTCCTCACCAATGCCCTGTTCAAAGAGAATAGTTTGGGCAAACAGCTCAGTGAATAATGGATGAGTGGCTGAGTCTGGGCAGCCCAACAGGACACCTGCCTGCATGGGCCCTGTCCTCCCGAGCTCTCTGCAGCCCTGCCCGGGCCCTGCCAAGTGGGGACTGAACCAGAGAGGGAGGTGGCCCCTTGCCCTTTATTATTATTATTTTTTAAACATTTAATGTCTATCTTGCTGTCCTGAAGATGCCCAGCACTGATGCAGGAGGAACACAATGCAGTGATCAGCCAGGAGCTGGTTCACTCACCTGCGCCTGGGAGAGACTGGAGACGCACTGTGCAGGAGCCAGGCTTTTCCTGCATGGGGAGGATTGTAAGTCTCTGAAGCTTCTCTCTCCAAGCTCTCAGAGGCTCTATCCCCCTTTGGTCCATAATCATAGCTAATGGGCTGGCCACAGAGGCGTCAGGGGCATAAAATGGTCTAACACTACATTGACTATAAATAGCAAAGCCATAAGTGACATTACTTTGCAGATAAGAAACAATCACATCATTAAGCAAAGGTGTTTAGTGTATCAGTCACCCTAACTTTGATTTATTGCAAGGCATTTGTCTGTCACCAGCACAATGGAAGCTATAATGCGGCTCAAGGGTTTAAAGAGAAAATTAAGATGAATATTGCTGCTAGCACTTGGGTTTGCACAGATGCAAAATGGGTGGGCTTCCCCCGGCTGCCTGCGGGGCTGGCCTCAGCCCAGAGGCTAAGGACTGTGAGCCCTGGGGGGCTCAAGACCGAGCGCCCAGGGCAGGAAGAGGCGACACCAGAAGGAAGAGCTCCCGAGAACCTGGCTTTGTCCAAAGGGAGTAATGCATTCCCCATGGCTAGGGCTTCCCCCTTTTACTTGAGACTTTACAGCAGAAATACAAACTAGAAATGATGAGTAGAACAAAATGTTCTGAGAAGCAGTCTTGATAAACATGCTCCTTCCTGTATTTGATTGACTTTAAATCTTATAAGAAGATTTGGAATCTCACTGCGGGTCAGGGCTGTGAGAGGAGGGAAGGTCACAGTTTCTGTTCTCCAGGAACTTGTGGCCCAACCAGAAGAAGGCAGGGCCCATGGCAGGCCGTGGCGGTTGGGTGAGTTGAGCAGCAGCTGAGGCAGAGGTTCTGGTGGTTCAGTGTGGCAGGTGGCACAGGGCGGACTCCCAGGAAGACACACGTCCCTCCCAGGTGGGAAGATCACGACAGGCAGGGAGGGAGATGAGGATTTTAAAGGGCCCCAAAGGCTGGAGTGATTCAAAGGTGACCAGACAGGGGACTGGAGGTTTAGCAAGGAGATGCCTGTCCAGACCTCTGCGTGGCTCCAGCTGAGGGGCAGAGTTCTAATGTGCTAGTTCACTGGCCACATGCAGAGTCACTGGGAGGGAGAAGCCTAGAAAGACTACAGAATGGCATGAGGAAGGGTGTTTGGTGGTGGTGGTTGGAGGTTGTGCTTATTTTAATGGCAAATGGGGTCCCTGAAGCCTGATTTACAGGACACGCAGGGGGTGGGGCCACTAAGAAACGCTGTCGAGAGGGGTCAGCAGTGTGAGGCGTGCACACAGTCCAGCCCAGCCAGGGCAGGTGAAGGAGCAGTGTGAGGGGGGCTCCTGCACAAAGGCCCAAGCCCCAGCCTCCTGCAGAGCTCTTGCCAGTCTCGGTCACCTCAACACGTGCACCTCGGAGGCCCCAGGTCGCTGGCAGCTCCTGCAGGGAAGAAGCTCCGGTCTCACCCTCAGGAGCAATTTCAGTGGTCGAGTCACCTGTGTCAGTGCACTTCGAATTTAGAGAGGGTTGTACTCTCTCAGAAAAACCAAAAACCCCTATGTCCTCAGTGGTATTTCCTGAGGATTTGGGTTGATAAAAGACACGTTTTCTACGCTCCTGCGAAGTCTCCTCACCACTTGCTTAAATGTTCTATCCACATCTGAGCAGCCTCTCTGGGTCATGTTTTGTAACCAACCACTCCAAAAGGGCCTCACCGTGTTTCTCTGCAAGGCCTTCAGACCAAACGGCCTCTCAGCCAGCTTCAGGACACAACATCGGCCCCACTGGGGGCCCCTTTGCAAACACGTGCCCAGAGTGTGAACGATGTCATGGGCCCTGCACTCATCCCACCAACGTCGCCTGAGAGTCTTCCTCTCTGGGTGCTGAGAGAGGGGCTGCAGGTGGGGCCGGGTGGGACCGGAGGACAGGTAAGCCCTGGCTTCAGCCTCATGGCTGCTCACTGTCAGCTCTGGGCCCTGGGCGTCTCCTCTCACTTATGGAGGGCGTTTGACCAGCGTGTAGAGCCCCGTTGGTTGTCCTTTTAGACTTCCTGATTAAGTTCTCATTGGTTTTTGCTAGTGTACGTCCCAAGAATACACTCATTTTCAAAAACCTGAATGGCCGTTTTACTGTAAGTCAGGCCGTTTTACTTGTAGATCGTCTGCAAGTCTAGGGACTTCTGACAAATGGCAGATGGGCCACTATGCTTCCCGATCCCACATGTTCTACAGTGCAGTCCTGTAGAAACCACTGCACCGTAGGACGTGCAGGGTCTGGAACCACTTCTGGTGCGGTGGTTGGGGGACGGAATCATCTCAGGTTTTCTAGAACTAACCGCCCAGCACCCTTCCTCTCCCGTCCATCACCTCAAGAGGGGCTTCCTTGAAGGGCCTGATGGCTTCGCCTTTTTGTCCTCTTCTGTTACGAGCTGCTGACCAGGGTCCCGGCCAGTCTGGAAGGGTTGAGCTGAGTGTCAGGCATCCCTGTCCAGCACTGCAGCCTGACCGTCCACAGATGAGCCCACCCTGCTTGAATCTGAAACCACATTTTTTTATCTGTCAGGAAAAGGGAGCAGCAGGCAGTCCTCGGTCCCTGACATCAGACTGGAATCATTTTCTGGGGTCCCCTTTCCCTGAACTGGTCAAGGCAACAGAACTTTGTGTATTTGATGGCTTTGAGACCAGACAGCTAGGGGTGCTGGTGGGACCCACCTGGCAGCGGCACACCCAGATGACAGTGTCCCTGAGATAACAATGTGGATGAGTGGCCTCTGTTGAATGCTCATCCTGCATCTTTTCAGCATGGTGCCAAGTGCCCTGTGTCTACGATCGCATCTGATTCTCCTGACTTCTCTGGGCAGGGTGGGCACCATGATTATCCCCTTGTCCACAAATCCAAATCAGACTGAGCAATGTCCCATGACCACAGGCTTAGGAACTAAGTATCAGAGCTTAGATTTAAAGGCAGCTCTGGCTGACCCCAAAGTCACAGTGGGGAGAATAGGTCCCCCCAGATAAATTTCAGGCACTTCTAAGTATAGTGCTCCCACTTTGGTGGGCATCAGGGTTACCTGGACAGCTTGCGGAGAAGGCAGATTTTGGGGTCCCCACTTCAAGGGGCATGATGTAGTAGGTCTGGCTGGCTGGGGTCAGGACCCTCACTGCTGGGGACCCTGTTGGTGGCCCTGCAGTGTTAGGATGTGTCCAGTCCTTTCCCTCTGACCTTGACCTGTGAGTGGTGGAGACCAAGCGTGGTCCTTGACTTCTGGCCTCCTGGACCCTGCTCCTCAGACCTTCATGCGGCTCTCCCTAAATGCCTGCTACCCTGGGACTCCCAGACACATTCCAATCCTGCTCCTCTGCGAAAGAGAAGTGGGACCTACTCTGAAATCACTCTCAAGCAGCGGGGTGGTTGGGCTGCAACAGCCTGGAGACCCCACTTGAGTTCATGAGACGTCACTGCTTCTCACTGCCAGGGTTTAGGTCCAGCTTCCTCGAGGGCCTGACTCAGGGCTGTCATGGGAAGAGTGAGGCTGCTGTTCTCCAAAGCAGCCTGTTCACCAGCCCCCCCCGGTCTCCCCAGAGACGACCTTGCATAGTGGGCACCAGAAGTGGGGGATGAGACACCAGGGCTTCTCAGACTTACATTCAGAGCCCCCTTATTCTGGCGGAAGTGGTTTGATTTTCCTTGCCCTCTGAGTCTGGGGTTCAAGAGCCATAGGCCTGCCTGGCAGGGTTGAAGATGGACGGCAGGTGGGCAGAGTTCTGGGCGGCACACTGCTGGTTGTGCTGCCTGGAAGTCTGCCTCCCTCAAAGCCGTTTGTCACTACAGCTGAGTCAAGGACCAACCTGCATAAAACTTACCTGGGGTGCTTGTTAAAAGTGCTGACTCCTCCATATCTGACATTTTACAGACACCAGGAGGGCACTTCCTCACAGCTCGTCATTCTGGGGCTTCTCTTTTTATTAACACTTTACACTGAGTCTGGAAAAAAAAAGTGCTGACTCCTAGGCTAGCTGTTGGCACAGTGCGTGGGGTTTCTGGGAGGGAAGCCTGGCTCTTTGCATAACACTGATGCTGTATCCAGAACACATTTGGCTGCAGGAAACAGAGTGACCAGCACAGTCTGCCCTCATGAACAGAGGCTTGCATGAGGAACGCATAGGAAGGTGAGGGCCACTGTCGGTCCCACATTCCTGGTTCGTCGACCTTTGTTCTGAAGCTTGTTTTGCCTCATGGTTGCAAGGTGGCTGCCACAGCTCCATCTTTTCAGTTTGAGGCAGAAAAGATGAGGAAAGGGGAAAAGAAGTATGCTAGCAATAAATGTCCCCTTTAACCAGAAAAGGCAAAGTTGTTCCAGAAACAAACAGCCCCATGTCCTGTAGGACATTTTTGCTTAGATTTCAATCGCCAGAAATAGGTTTCATGGTCACTTTTAATCACAGAAGAGATTGGGAAAATGGGGGAGGAGATTGAGATGATTGGGTTAGGCCAAGGATGGTCATCACCTGAAGCTGGAGACAGAAGCTGTTGTCTGTTAGCGAGCGGGAGGTGGGGGCAATGGGTGAGATGTCCACTGACTTTAAAAGATCGCCTTCCATGCAGCAGCAAAGGGTAGGGCAGGGAGTCATGGATCTCCAGGGTAAGAGGAGGGTCATGCAGGAAAATAGCTTCTCCTGCTTCCTGCAGCCTCTGTTCTTGCCCTAACATGCCTTTAAATCAATGCCTGAGGAAAAAAACATGGTAAACATTAGAACTTTAGTGATTGAGAGGACCCTTTCTATGGGGAAATGTAAAGGTGGAAGGGAAAATTAAATGCCTTGGCGCCTACAGCACCAAGTGGAAGCATAGTGGGAAGCTGGCCGTGTGGAGCACATGGCCCAGCCCCGCCCCCCGGCCGGTCGGGAGGCTTGGGGGGGAACACTGGGATGTCAGGATGGCACACCACACCTGGCAGGTGAGGGAGCAAGAAGGAAACCACAGCAACAGAAGGAAAGGCCGGGGGAGTGACAGGGGCTGAGCTTTTTCCGCATGACAAAGTGGTGTGTAGCGCCACGTCTCAGCTCCAGGACTTCTTGAAGGGCTTTCTGGGAAAACTTTAATGTGAGCGGAATGTCAATTTTCTAACTTCTGCGTAGAAGCAGGTGACAGGAAATATCAGTTGGTGGTGTTTCATATCACCAGTGACTCAAATTAATGTTTGCCTCCCTCCCCCCTCCTAATTCTACAAGCCCCACTTCATATCCAGTGGAACTTACATTTATTTGTAATCTCACTGCTTACACTCCACTGAACAATAAAAGAACAATAAACTTAATAAAAAGCCCAAGTGATTGGAAATTGCTCTGGGAATGGCAGTCCAGTATGAAAGCTATAAATTTACTTGTGTGCTCATGACAATGTCAGCTAATTTTTATGAAAAGCCCATCACAGAACATGGCACCAAACACTGTGATCGCTCGCGTGTCTGCCATCAGCCTTCCCCTGATAACACAATAGAAAATGCATCATCACCTGATGTTTCAAGCCACAGATTCATCTTGAAATGCTCTCTCTAGGAACGCTTCTTTTCTGAACCTGCCTTGCACTTGAACTTTGAATTAATCATTTCTTTTCTCTCCTGTTACACAATGCCCACTAGTACCGTTGTCACAGGGTGTTGGGTGGGGGTGAGGATTTGGAAAACAACCACCAGAAATATCCCACGCCACAAACTAGATTGGTCTACCTTACTGACTCTAACTCAGGTAGACATAATTAGTCCAGGTCAGTGGCAGTCCTCCAGGAGCCGAAAAACTTAGTCTGAACACCTTTCTCTTCGACAACACATTTTGAAATAAACCACTGGGGGCCTGTTTCTCATTGTGCTTGGACCAGCGGGAATACACGGTTGCTAGGTTGTCCCGGGGGGGATTACCAAGGATGAGAAATTGGCCTTCCTTTTAGCATTTGAAAATATCCTTTTAGCCTAATCATTTCTGATGGTTTCTAACCTTCTCTTCAGATCTCCCAGTATTTCTCATGTTCTAGGAAATCAGGCTGGTTAAAAAAAGAAAATGCTGTAGCCACATGATTGAAATGAAAAGTAGCCATCTCGAAGAAAAATGCTCTGTGTAAATGAGCAACATCTCAGCAATGGTAATTTGTCCCCTGGCCGCGGCGAGTTTGTGAACTTTATGGCTGTGAGCTGAGGAGTGCGGCCCATCTGTCCTGACTTGGTATGATTATAATCATCCGTAGATGACGCTTCAACATTTACAGGCACCGGGGGAGGAGGGAAGGGCAGGGGGAAGAGGGGAGTTTAAAACTAACCCAAAGATAGTTGCTGCGTCCATGATCCCCACCAGACTGGCTGATTCATCTCCTCTCTCTGGGGTCTGCTCCTGGGCCTGCCACCCAGTCAGGGTCCATGGACATCCCTGGAGTTGTCTTTGGCTGAACAAAGAGGCAGGCGTACCCAGGCGGTGGCCTATCTCAAGGACTTTGGGGGCTAGTGCATGAGGGGGTGGGTGTGTGGGTGGCATGAGGAGGGATCAGAGCGAGGAAGCCCAGGACTTGGCGCTGTCTCTCCATTTGGGAGTGCTTGGCCGGTTGCACGTTCTGCTGACACCTGCTGGGGACCCGGGCCCCAGGGGCTGCGGAGCTGTTCACTCCTGATTGGCCACCCGCCTCCTTTGGGAGAAGGGTTATATTTGAAGCCATTTCCCAGAAGTCATGCCCCACCCCTGACCAGATGCACAAGTCCAAGTTCAGGAGGTAGCAGAAGATTGAGCCAGGCCCTCAGGGGCTGCTGGAAAGTTACGGAAATCTTCGGAGGGCCGAGCCTTCAGGTTCCCCAGGGGCTCTGCTTTCCCAAAGCCAGCCTTAGTTCTGCAGAGCGGGGGATGCTGGAGACAATGGCTCTGAGACCACAGAGGGCCTCACGTGTCGTGTCGTGAGGTGATACTTTGTCCCCCTGCCCCCGCTTCCCCTCTCCTGCCCTTTGCCAACACTCCTGCTTACCCTAAAATACTGCTTCCTCTGGGAAGCCATCCTGGGTCCTTCCAGGTAGAACACACCTGAATAGTGTGTTTGCACAGCTTCAATTGTATCAGATCACAGTTACCCTGAGTCTTCACCTGTCTCCCACCTACACTGTGACCACCCGACCAGGTGCCCACACCCCAAGTTGTTGCTCGTTGTGTCCCCTGCAGGTACCTGCCCTGGTGCTGTCCTCAGGGTACATTTGCTCTCAGAGTGAGTTGAAATATAACTGGTCTGGCTTGTTTTCTTTAAAATAAATTTAAAAAATGGGAATCTTCGGGTGGCACCTATGGCTCAAAGGAGTAGGGTGCGGCTCCATACGCTGGAGGTGGCAGGTTCAAACCCAGCCCCAGCCAAAAGCCGCAAAAAGAAAAAAGGGAATCTTTATTTCTTCTGCAAAATGGCAGCAGCTTGCTATTTGAATAAGGAACATGATGCGTACAATCAACTAAAAAATAACTTTGGTGTTTATTTCTTCCAGAAATGCACTAACGTCACACAAATAAAATTAAAGCCACACTAATAAAGACCGAAAGTTAAGACGAAATGAATCAAGTCCCAGTGCTTAGCAGTACAGCAATATTTTCCCCATTTCCAGGGTGTTTGATACTTACGGGTTGTGGCGTCCTTATGATTAATCACCAGGATGTGCAGCAGGCTCGCCTTATCAAAGTCCGTTTACTGCAAGTTAGGCTGCGGGAGTTTTCCCTACACCATCACCAATGACAGTGTTTTCTAATTCCTGTTGGAAGTGTGGCTTGAACACTCCCTGCTCAATTTAATTCAATCAAGGGAGGAAACGCGGGCAGAGCTCCACTGTCCTCTGCAAAGCCATTGACTTAACAATTTTTACATTATTTCATCAGCAGATCACATTATTATTGTAAACTAGACACACTGTATATTGCTCTGTTTTATCTTCCAAGCTGTAGGATTCTGCAAATCTTAATTTTAACCCAGCAAAATCTACTTCGGTCTTTTGTATACAAAAACAGGCATTTAGCTGCAATCATTAAAAAAGGGAACATATAAGGAGATGGGTAACTGATTTATACTCCATCCCTGTGTAATTAAGAGACAGCTTTTGATTTCAATGAAATGACAATTGCATAATGGGTTTTGAAAGCAAGATAAATATGAAGAGGAGCGACATTTATGAAGTACATAGGGAGAAAGGCAGTGAGGTTTATTTTTCAAGCGATAAAACATCATCCAATCACAATATTCACTTTCATGGTTACAGTTTGCCAAATGATCTCAAATCTTGTTAATTAAAAAAAGGGGTTAGGGTGACACAGCCAAAAATGGGAGCAATGTCTTCTGTGCTTTGCAATGGAGAGATGCCTGCCTAGTCTTTGGAAATGTTTAACCAGTGAGCATTTTCTCATTATTGATTGTTCTTGTATATACCTTTCATTATTAAAACTTGAGTTATAATAGATGATCAAAATGTCTGAGTCTTCTTTTTTTTAAAGTTTCTTATTCTCAATATTTGATTTCTCATAACTGAACAAAAAATGAGCTGGTAGACAGTAATACAACTTTTTTTGTTGTTTTTGAGGACCAGTATAGTTAAGGGAGCCACTCTGCCTCTTACCCAATGTTTGGCTTGAGTTTTTTAAATTAAGGGTTTTTATCTTGCCTACAGTAAGTATAAGGGTGAGGATGAGAATGGAGACATCTATTTTGGCTCCAAGCCAGCACAAATTGGCCAAGAGACAAGTTTCCTATAATTCGAAGATCTGCAGTAAAAAATGAACCTATTGTTTTTGCCAGCCTTTATTTAGCTGTTTGCAATAAAAAATTTTTTCTATATTGCTTTAAAGAAAAACATTCTTATAACTTTCAGTTCTGCAAGACAGAAAAGTTAGTCATGGCGAATAAATGTACACGGTTTCTATATGAGATTTCTGCTTTGGTAGTTCCAATCTCCCACCACTGTGTTTGATAGAATGAGGCAATCCTGTCTCCTAGAGTCTAATGCCCACCTTTTAAAAACAAAAATGAGCTCCAACTCACTGTGATAAAACTAAAGAAAAATGTAAGTGACATCTTATACCTGGTTCCCGTGGAGGACTTGTGACCTGCCTTGTTTTTTTTTAAAAAATTGTTTTTATTATTAAATCATAGCTGTGTACATTAGTGCAATCAAGGGGTACAATATGCTGGTTTCATATACAATCTGAACTATTTTCATCAAACTGATTAACATAGCCTTCATGGCACCTTCTAAGAATTGTATGAAGACATTTGTATTTTGCATTTAGTAAGTTTCACCTGTACCCTTCTAAGATGCACCCACCAATTGGTGGCCCCACCAATTACCCTCCACCCCAACCTCGCCCTTACCCTCCCCTCCCTTGCCCCTTTCCCCATATTCCTGTGCTATAGTTGGGTTGTAGCCTTCATATGAAAGCCATAAATTAGCTTCATAGTAGGGCTGATGAGAACTAATTTCTGAGATGAGTAAAAACCAAGGCATGACAATCAAAACAAAATACAACCCCATTTCAGTGTAGAACACATTATGACTGCGTGGGAAGTTCAATACTTTGACATTTTTGCCTTTTGACTTCACTTACAAAATGAAGAACTTGGGTGTGGTGGCAAAGACTGCTAGCAGTCCTCTATGCACAGCATTGCTTCCTTCTCCAGAGATGACATTTTCAGGGTCTGAGTGTCTGCAATGAAGATTACAGCTCCCCCCCTACCTCCCACTGCCCTACCGTTTTAGCTTGCTGAGGCCACGTGACTAAGTTCCAACCAATGGGCCATGGGCGATTTCCTAGTTGTGCTGTACAGGGAGAGGTAAGTCCTTCTCCACCTCTATTCTCACCTGCCCTGCTAGTTGCCACAGGACAGGGTAAGGAGGCATCTTGGACGAGTGGGAGAGAGCAGGTCTTGGGATGGATCAGTGGTGATCATTGCCACTTATTCAGCACTTACCACACGCCTTTCACCTGTGATCTTCCAATGACTTTATGAAGCAGAACTACTATTATTCACATGTAACAGACAAGGGAACTGAGGCACAGAGAAATGACATAACCAGTGAACGGTAGAGTTGAGACTTCCATTCACGCAGTCTGGTGTCACTCTCTATGTTCGTAACTGCTACCTAACGTCACTTCCAGACACGGAAGGGGCACCAGAAAGAAGGGCCCGTGTCCCCACACCCTGAGGCTGTCCCATTCTCTTTGTGCCATCTGGCCAGGACTGTTGCCTTATTTCTCTCTTAAAGCAGCCAAACAAACAAATGATAGGGCAGTGGACATTATCTGATTACTTAGGAAGTAAGGCAAGTCTGGTCTAAATGTGGACTTGAAACAAGAAGGCAAGAAACCCACAGCTAATAGCAAGTCAAGCTACAACCAAAAACAGAGCTCCAATTCTAGCAGCTCTGACATCTAAAAAAATACATTTACTAAATTTCAAACCTTGAAATCCAGGGTCTCATGAAAAGAAAAAAATGTGCTATCCTTGAGAAATAGTTACATGCCAAGTAGTTTTTTCAAAATTTATCTTTTATCTTTTTTCCTAATAGAAGATAATGTGTTCTACTTCTATTTGACAGAAGAATAGCCCCTCTTCA
The DNA here is from genome assembly GCA_963573935.1 of Arctocebus calabarensis. Classification (NCBI taxonomy): domain Eukaryota; kingdom Metazoa; phylum Chordata; class Mammalia; order Primates; family Lorisidae; genus Arctocebus; species Arctocebus calabarensis. The sequence goes on from CAUYON010190223.1 coordinate 84,924, forward strand.
GGGAAAGGTAATATAAAGGTTACTTCTTTAGGGGTGGTGGTAATAGGGTTAAAGTGATATTTAGGATTATTATGGCTTTGCAAATGCTGTTCCAGAGTCACTTACTTTTGTTACATTTATTTTATTATAAATCTTTTGGTTTTTCCTGAAGTTAGTGATGGCCTTACTTTTTAATTCACTGTTTTTAATTTTCTATTTGTTTTATACCCCAAATCTTTGCCTGGAGTATAAAACTTCTCTTAAGACAGTCACACATCAGGAGACTAATATGTTCCATTTTTAGTGGCAGGTATCCTTCCTGGAGTCCTCCTCTCTCGAGCTTCTTGGTAACATTCTAGAAAAAGGTGTATAAAAGTTTACATAACTGAAAATGTTGATTCTACCCTCACACTTGACTATCAAAGGCTGATGCTTTGGCTGTGTATAGAAATCTAGGTTGTACATAATCTTCTCTTTGAATCTTGAAGGTGTCATGCCCTTGCAATCCAGCTTCCCAGGCTCCTGCTGAGAACTTTAATTTTTGTTTTTTGGTGTGTGACTTATTTCCTCATTACCACTGCAAGAAACTTTTTAGACTCTCTCCTTTATTCTTGCTGTTCTAAAATTTTATAATAATTCACTTTAGTGTGGCATTATTCGTATTCATTGGACTGTATGTTTGGTGGATTTAAATCTAGTGACCAATGGCCATTAGGTCTAAGGACATTTTTAAAAAATACTTAATTATCTCTCACTTATTTTCTTTGCTTTCTCTTTGTAACACTCCTACTATTCAAATATTAGACCTCCTTGATTAATCCTCTTAAGCTTCTTATCTTTTTTTCTCCCACTTTTCATCTCTTTAACATTTTGTCCTACTTTCTTGGAGATTTCCTCAATTTTATCTCCTAAATCTCCTATTGCATTAAAAAATATTTTTACCATGTTTTTAATTTTCAAGGGCTCTTTGTTTCTGAAATAGTCCCTAAAAAAATAGTCTCTTATTGTTATTTCATGAAAGCAAAAGCCTCTCTTCTCTGAGGATATAAACTGCATATTCATTTGACATTTTATTCTGTTCACTCCATTGTCTATTTCCTAAGAGTTCTTTGTCTCACCCTGTTTATTTATTTTGACCTCAGTCTTTCAAATTAGTGGCTCTCCTTAAATATGTGGAGACTGTTGGCTGTCTGGGATGAGGCACTACAGAGCTCATTGGAAATGTGATCTGTGAATGGGGCTTCTTGACTTGTAGCCTTGCCATATGGTGTTCAGGCAATACTGATGCTATGTGTGGGGCATAATTCAGCTCAGAGGCTCTCTTCTCTTGGGTGGGCTGGTTTCTTCAGAGAAAACTACCCCAAATGCCTAACTGGAGGCTGTACACTCTAGGAACTGAGAGGAGAAATAAATGCAGCATCTTACTATTCAGCACTCAGACTCTCACTTAACTTCCAGTTTTCAATATGGTGCATCGTGTCCACTCCACAGGGGCCTGCTGTCCCTAAATCTAGACGGTCTTAGTTTCAGCCTCTCCAGAGGGTGATCTATTGTTTATCTCCCATCAAGGAGGAGGGGCAGTTGCTGGGCAGCCTGGTTGGGGGAATGGAACTTAGGGCCTAAGGTTTTTTTATTATTTTATTATTATATTTTTTAAGGGGTCTTTGAAGAAACTTCTGGTCACGTCTGTTTTTCCAACCATTTTCTGTTCTGATGCCTTAAGAGGTACCAAGTACCCCCAAATCTAAGCCTTTTTGGAGTTTCGTTTCATAAACCAACCAACTTGGTTCTTATCAGGAAAGTGGGTTTCAGCTATTCGCACTGTTCCAAGTGCGTGCACACATCCTTCTGCTCTCTATCACCCCAACCTGGGATCTCTTTTTGCTGGCTGGCATCCCTTGCCCTGTTTTCTTGGTCCTTCTGAGTTCATGACTGTTTATAAAATTTTTATAATTATAAATAATTATAATTTTTATTCCATTATGGTCACTTTAGTGGTATTTTAAGAAGAAATGGGGATAAACAAGTGTGCTTGGTGTGCCACAGTTAACTGCAAGTCTAGTTTTCACTCTTTAGTTTTAGTTAAATACTTTTATTTATAATGGTGAAAAATGATTAAGATGAATGAAATTATTTTAGAAATAAGTTAGTTATTTGTGCAAGACAGAGGAAGGTTATTATGAGGTTCAATTCTGACTTCGCCCTTTCTCTTTTGCACTATACTTGGTAGAAATGAAGTTCCAGTGAACATGAGACAGTCATACTTCAGAATAGCTCATCATGGGAGATAGTTCTAGTTATCATCAGTGTCAACTCTGATAAAGTGACATTTCCATCAGTCTTCATTTAGCTTCATTTTCTATTACCATATCCAGAGGATCCTTGGTCTTTAAGACTGAGGCTCACATTTATTGACAACTCAGATCTAAGCTGTTTTATTCCACATTTTCTTTTTAGGACTAATGTGGTCTGGGTCAAATGCTCTCATAAGTTTAGATAATTCTTTCTTTTGGAGTTTCCAAAACTTGGGAGAACTTGTAGAATATACAACTATTTTCCTAAAACATTGGAGATTGTTCCTTTCATTGGGTGGTCAAGTAGCATCAAAGGGACCTGATCCTTGGTCTTGAGCCCAGGTGGTGAGTAAGCTCGTCTCTGCTTGGGTGGTGCGGGACCTTTAGCATCTGCTCTTATATTTGCCCTTAAAACAACCCTGAAAATGCACTTTCATTTGGAGAAAATAAAGCTTTCCTTGAGTGACTCCATTTCTCCAGATATGCCATCTCAGGCTCACTTCATTCTAATACTTTTCTTATGCCAGAGAAAAGTAACCTGTTCTTCCACAAAGATGTACCCATACTGAGTGAACTAAGGGCTCTTCTGGTAGGAAGGACTTAAATACTGGGTGCTTTGGAAATTGAATCTCTGTTTGGACAACCTGGGAGCAAGTGAATATGTCTTTCAGAAAGTGGGTCAAGCCTCATTCTGATTCCTCTCCATTTGGGAAGAAGTGTTTCTCTATAAATAGCCTGGCTTTATCACTGGGCAGACCAGCAAGCTGTTCTTCGTGCAGTAATCATTCGTCCCCTCCATGATGGACCCACACGTTCCACGGTGGGCAGGGTCCAGGTCCTTCTAGCAGAGGGGAGGCTCTGTGCACAGAAGTGTGAAAGCAGCTGCAAAGACGGAGAAAAGCAGGGAGACTCTTCAATCTTCACGTTCTTCATAGTTCCAAGGTGTAATAACTAACTTCCTTTTCATTTTTGACATGTGGAAAGAACAGACTTCCCACAAAGTGTCTATGCACAGCAGAGTTAATTCCAGACACAACTGGCTTCCTTTTATCATAGAAATTTCAGAAAACAAGAAGTCGGATATATGCATGTAACTTACATAATTTGTGTAACTGTCACCTGGGTTGTCCCCAGTATTTCTTGGTTATTCTGTCATTTAATATTTACAATAACAGCCCTCCTCCTATCCCGGGTACTCTGGGTAGTTGTCAGCCCACCTTGTCTCTAGGGATTCTTGGGCATTTTTGTCTTTCCGGGTCTTCCCTTCCTCTGACTCAACTTGCCCTGAGTTCTTGAGCGAGGCCCTTTTCTGCCACCTACACCCCACCGGCTATCTCACCTGTCCTTCATTGTCCCAGAGTCCAAGTCCAAGACTATTGTACGTAGCCATCTACACTGAAGGTTTGGTGGAGACAGATTCTAAGTCACCGTAGTACACAAAGCGATTTCAGGCAGGCTCGTAGCCCTAGTTCTAAAACTCTGCTGACATCCCGCCCCACAGCAAGTCACTCATAGGCCCTGTTTGACACCCACCTTTGGCCTTGTCTACCTCACCCCAGTGCTATGTGACCACTCTCCTCCCTTCCGTGTCTCTTCCCCCCGGGTCTCAGCCACAGCCCAGCTGGGGCTGCTGCGCTTGGCAGAACAGATGAGCTCCTGTTTGCCTCTCTCTTTCCCAGCCAGATCCTGTGGCCTATCTCTTTCAACCAAAAGGCTTGATAGCCTTTTTCTAACCCAGAGGATGGTTCAGCTTTATACATGAATTTCGCCAGGCCCTACAGTCAGAAGTTGGGCATGCAGTGTTGCTTTAAGTAGAAATTGCATTTCCTCCCCACCACATCCTTTCAATATGTGGAGAAAATGTCTCTGGGATTATCAGTGTGCACCTAGGATTTTTAGCGATGGCTTTTCCTTTGCAGAACACGAGCTAGCAGGCATCAAAGCTCATCTCCACCCTTCCCTGGCCGTGACAGTTTAGTTCGTCTGGACTCCAGTGACCGCTGTGGCTCCGGAGAAGCTATAGGATGATGTGGCTTTAAGGACAGTAGCTTTGTTTTCTGCTTTTAAAGAAAGGGTGTGATGTTGCTTCTGTCGATTGGGTGACTGGCTGCCAGTATTAAGAGATGACCTTGAAAGTGGGTGCTAAGAGGCGAGGGCACGGGCAGAGGAGGCGCCACAGGCTGGCTGCATGTTGAGACATGATTTTCTCCACCAGCTCTTTGGGAGCCTGGGACTGGAGGAAGGACTTCATCATTCCATTTGCTCACGTCTGATATTCTTTTCCGTACCTGACTGGGTCAGGATACGCCTTCTGCGGCCCAGCCCTTCCAAATAGCTTTCCCCCCACAGAGCTGGCACCAGTCCAGGCCTTGCCGCGTCCCATTCATGAGCTCCTTCCTTCCACTCTTGCACCAGCCACCTCAGTCTAACACCCATGTTTACAGATGGGGACACAAGCAGGAAAGGTGACTTGTCAAAGGCCACACAGTTAAATGACAGTCCTGGGAGTTGAAGAAGCCTCTAAGTATATACCGTTTTGTTTCCAAAGCCTCTGTTCATGTGGAAGAACTTCTTCTTTGCTCTCCTGATAACAAATCCATGATGGACCATGAGGTTTTATATTAGCTCTACTTTACCGTGTCTATTTGTGTTCAAACCTGGCTGTGTTTATAGTTCTGTGATTTGCTTAGATACCCCTGACTTTGGAAGAACAAATATTAAGAGAGGGAATAGTGCCCCTCTGCTCCCCAAAAGAGTGCATGTTCCATAAGGACAGGAACAGGGTTTTTTTTTGTCACTAAATCTACAGCTTCCGGGTGTTGGTAACATAAAAATTACATAGTATAATTCTGGTTGAATGAATAAGCAAATTAATTTAAAAGCCAGATTGAAATCCACATGTCTCTCTCTCTCTCTGTCTTTAAAGATGTATCTTCATAGTCATAGGCACTTTATTAGGCCAATTATGTGGCTTTGGTTCTGGTGAAATGGTTCAGCCCCAGCCAAGGTCATCCAAAGATGCTTCTGGTCTTGTTGGTTTGAAGAACAAAGCCTTTGCAGTTACTGAACTTGAGAAGTTTTTTTCACTTATATTTAGTTCTTTGGGTTATTACTAAAGCATTTTACTAAGTTTTAATTGTTACTGGCATGGATTTATTTAAATTTAGTTACAGGATGTAATTTTTATTTCAATGAATTTTGTATTAAAAACAAATCTCTATTGACTACGAATAAAGCATTAAACCTTTCTGCCTGCCCAGGATGCCTAAGCATGCTATAGTTGTATCATCTTGTTTAGGGAGGCAGAAGAAAAATGATAGTTGATGAGAAATTAAAAAGTCATACTTAGCTTCAGTAGACTTTGAACAGAGTGTTGTGTTTGTAAATAGCAATGTGAGGTCAAAGGTCACATTATACAGGAGACATCTGACCTGACCTTGGACAGTGTATTCCTCCTGCAATCAACGTTCAAGAGTATTAGTTGGATTTATTCATGACAAGTATGAGAAACTCATTCCAAGTCTGAGGAAATTAGTTGGTTCATGATGTTGAAAATTCTACCTTTGCACAGCTGGATCTGGGGATCAAGGAATGTACTGGGTTTTCTCTCTTTCTTTCTCTCCTTCCTGGGCTGCTGCCCACCTTGGCTCCATTCTGCGCAAAGCTCCTTCCACAGGGCTTGCACAGGCCCCAGGATGGCCTATAGGGCTTTGATGCCAGAGGGGGAGAGAGAAAAAAGCGAGAAGTGGTCTCAGCTTTGTGTGCCAGCCCTCAGGGAAGCCTTTCATTGGCCCCGTTTCTGAAATGTGTCTATGTCTGAACTGCAAGTGGCACCAGGGGTAGGAGTGGCCTGACCCAGGTCCATGCCTGTCCTGTGGCAGTGGTGAAGGGATCCTTATAGATGGCGCCAGTGGAAAAACAAAGGGTCACAAATGTGAAGGCCCGAGGCTGCAGAGCAGGTGCAGCAAGGCATCGCCTGTTATCCCCGCTTAGGAAAGTAGAAAAGAAAATAGGAGAAGACATCTAGATAGTGAGCCTGTATATAGAAAGTGGATCGGCATTGTTCCAAATTGTAAAGTAGAAGAAATAAAAGCATGCCTTAAGAACATGCCTGTATTTGTTCCGGTAACATTTTATTACATATTTCAAATATTATTCAGATAAATTGGTTGCAAATGTATCCCATTATCTAAACTATTGAAGACAGCTGATGATTTTTTATCTTCTGATGAGCTCCTAAAATATTTGTAAATCCTATATTCTCATTCATTGTCCTATTTAGTTAAGAGTTTCTCTGATCCATGCTAATTTATTAAAACATAGCCTTATGACTCTAGTCTTTTGTCTGCTTTTACTTTTGCTCTTTCAAATTTTTCATTTGCTTATTGATAATAAATCAGTCAATATTTATGCGGTAATCACTATTATCAGGTATTACTGAGATTCAACTATGAGACCATACAGGGAGACAAACTTGTAATTTAACCAGAAGATCAACAATTAAACCCTATAAAAGCCAATATGACAATATTAATATTGGGGAAGGGAGAACAAAACCCAGAAGCTTCATACACAAATGACCCAACAGAAAATTCAAATGCAAAGAAAAACAACTACACTCTAGCTGACTTAGGTTTAGTCAATATTATACAAGGTCTAAATGATTTGTGTTATATGTTGGGCCAGTTGTGTGGTGCAATATGATGTTTTGTTCAGGTAGTGGTCAACAGTCGTTCGAATATTGTAACAGTGAAATGATTGATGAAGAAAGTGCAGATTATAAGAGTGAGTAGCCATGAATTTGTAGAGTTCCTATGTCAAGAAAACACATGAGCGCAAGGGATCCAGTTTTAGCTCTAGAAGCTCATGAAGTAATTGGCCAGGAAAAGTCCTCACTTTTACATGCTCCTTGGAGTATCTGTGCAGAGATTCCAGGGAGTGAGAGAGGGACAAGGACAATGAGAAGAGAGACAAGGGGACACATATAAGGATGACCACGGTGCTGGGCACCCCTGTGGCACCTGAGGCTTGATACTGCCAGGAATTTGCAAGTGTCTCACAAAAAGCATCTCAAAGTGGTCATTTGGGGGACCAAGGAGGAAGCTCCTCTTAATTGGCTTCTTGCTCCCACTGGTCAAACATGGTCCTGAGAGTGCAACTCCCCCATTCTCCTGGGGATGCTAGCGTGAGCACCCAGCAGTTTCTCTCTGGCATTCTGACATTGGTAGAGGTAGTGTCCCCAAGTACAACCGAAGGTAGCCAAGACCCATGCACCAGCAGAGGGCGCAGTGGTGGCTGTAGGAGGCTGAGAAGAGGTGGTATGAGTAGGTGGGATGCTCCGCCCGAGGTCCACTCATAGGAGACCGAAAGGGGGCCAGAAACCAGCCCTGGACTATCCAGTGGCCTTGCTGGCACGAGAGGCAGCCAATCTCTGCTGACAGGGAAGTAATTGCCATAAATCAGGGGTTCCGCCTATTTGGATGCCGCACGTGCCAACAGACAACTTAAGGCCAAGGGCTTGCACACTGGCCATATTCTCCTGAGTGACTGTGCACAGAGGAAGTTAACACGGTTAAGTGCAAACATTAGTGAATAGCCGGCACAGAAGAGACTTCACCATAACCAAAGTCCTAGGCAAAGAGCAGGAGCTCCGTTTCGTTCACAAAGCCAGGAAAACCGTTGGTGGATGCTGTAATTGGTGAAACTTTCTACAACCTTCAGAAGTCTAAGGTATTTGCAAAAGAACCAAAATAAATGCAGCTACTGGGAAATGACTGAGTGATGCACCTGTCTCAGAAGTTGGGATGAGTTCCTTTCCATCGGCTAAATTGCACTCAGCAAATACACCATCTTCTAGACGGGAGCCAGAGCTCAGATGACAGAGGATTGAGGGAGGGAGGTTTTCCTCTTGGGCTTAAAGTTTAAGAGCACTCAAAAAAAAAAAAAACCCTCAACATTCAAGATTTATAATACTTTAATACAATATTAAGAAATTGCAATTAATGCAAAAAAATCTACCATGCATCAAAGATAAAAGTTTTTTTCTAAATCTCACTGTATTGGGATTAAAGAATAATAATAATAACATAATACATTTTTCCTAAATCCACAAGCAGTATCATTGATGTTTCCTTTTGCCTCAGGCTCCAGTAGAGGTTTACACAGCACAGTTGTTGATTAACTTGCATTAATTTTTATTTAAAAAAATTCTATTGATTATTGTGTTTTGTGCACCCTTTGAAATTCTGTGCCCTGTAGGAGTGTTGCCCTCTCTCTACTCTATCCAACCCAGCTGGGAATAATACCAGGAAATTTCTAGATCAGTAATGGGGACATTGCCAGTTGGGCATGTGACATCATAGGATTTATTTCAGATTAATCTTGGTATTCATATGGTTTGGTTTTTCATTTCCAACCCTATCTATGAATAGAAGTTTTGCTTTTTTAATGCCTCAACCAACAAAGCTGCTGTGAGTCTACCGCCCAGATAAGTGATGGCAGAGAGGTTGCAGGTGGCCCAGCCAACTGTGGGTGGTAAGCAGTGTCCATCTATCCTGTAGGGCCGCCCTCTCTCCACCAGGAGGTGGTGGTGGACGGGTGGTCCTGGACCGTGTGTGTCCCTGGGCAGGCATCCTACAAGTTGGAAGACGGCCTTGCATGAACTCTGGGCACAAGACCAGGAGGGAGGCTGGTGCCCAGGAAGTAAATGGTTAAAAGGACTGTCCAGTGGCGAGACCACACCAGGGAGTGACGTCTGGGGAAAGCCGGATAAAGCCCCACACATGGGCATGATTGAAAAACGAGGATTCCCGATGAGCAATGGGAGCTTGGCAAAGGGCAGCCTGGCTCTGGCCACATGTCGCCCTCATGAGGGATGGGGCCATCTTTCACCTCCCTGCCTGGGAAGATGCTGCGAGCACTCGGGCCTGGCTCTCTGGCTCACCCCGGCAATGAATTTGCTGCTTCTTAATGTAAAACCGGCCTTTTCTGGTCATTGTGCCATTTTATTTACGGCCTGTCTTAGGGGAGCTCTTGATCAATAGATTTAGTCCCACAGTATATTTCTTCCTTTCAGTTGTTCTTGGTTATATTTTTAAATTACACGGGGCTGCTAATGATTGTGCTGCTTGCCCTTGAGTGAACCTGGGCTCTGGCTGCCAGGCGGCCAGGTTTTAAAGGCTTCATGTCCACAGATTAATACCATCCTCCTGGAAGAGCCGCTTTTGGGGCTTGGTTTCTGCGTAGGAGATGTGGGGCTGGCAGCCAGCTGGAAGGGTGGTGGGAGGCTTGGAGGGTGCAGCGTCGCTGGGGGTCTGCTTTCCTTCCCAGTCTTCGGAGTCAGACTTGCGTTTGGATAGTTATAATCACTGAGGCCAAGATGCACAAAGGTGGGCTTCTGCCTGTTTTCCCGCTCAGCTTCAGCTGTGTCCTCTGACATTGCCAGGGCAGACTGGAAAGAGTCTCCAACACAACACCCCACAGGGCTGCCGTGCCCAGGTGAGGTTGGTAAACGGCACCTTGCAAGGGGCAAGTGGGGCAGACCAGGGGGCATTCCTGTAACAATTGCTTATGGGTCCCCGGGGGCCACAGCCAGGGGTCATGATTTTTGCCTAATTTGAGCACAGACAACCCGGGGGCAGCAACAGTAAAGCTGCTGATTGGTGTGATTTAATTAAATTAGTGTTTGCATTTTTATGCAAATGAAGATAAGTTCTTTTGGCATGTGAATTGTGCATTTAATAAAAGTGGTGGCTTTTGGGCTATGAACAGATTGTGTTAACTGGGGCTGCTGGGTGATCTTGGAGCTGTGGGCTTTCAAGAGCTTCCGACCACAGCCTGGTAATTCCCACTGATTCAGTAATTCATGGGCAAGGTATTCTCATACCTCCCCTTCATTTTCCTCTCAGTATTCCACAGAGCAGCCTTACCTCCACCTATCAATTACTGCAGTATTAATTTATTTCCCTGTATCTCTCTCCCTGCGCTTGGTGGGGACATGCTCACTTAAAATATATATATATTTTTCCCCTTGCTGGAGGCTTTCGTGAAACAAGGCTAATATTCGGCACTTGGGATTTAAGCCGCTGCATTTTACAAAGTTTGGATGTATTAAGGAACAAAAATAAGAGTGCAGAGAAACTGGGAAATTAGCAGCCAGCCGAGAGCATGCAAACAGGAAGCCGTCTGATTGCAGGCACGAGTGCAAAATTAGTAAAAGAATTCGAAATTGTCTCAGGCTCAGAGTTTCTATTGTTTTCAAAGAATAATTCCATCTATTTTAACATTTTCAAGTGCAATTCCATTGGCAACGGCTCTTCCTTTGATTGTAAGTGATGTTAATTGAAAGGTGTGGCTGAGCGTCTGTTTTGGCACTTAGACTTGTATCTTTTGTTTAAGGGCTCAAAGTGCTGGCTTTCCTGGCCAGCCTCCCTCACTGTTTCTGTTCTGGTGATGTGATGACAGACTTACAGTGTGTTTCCTTGTGTGTATGGTAACAGATGTTTATGTGAATAACAGACTTTTTTATGAAGGCATACACTTTATAGCCAAATACTAATTAAAAATAATTGCATGTAAGCATTTTTGTTTATTCCCTGTTGTGCGTCTTTAATCATTTGAAATCACCTGCAGTTGAAAATTGAGGCAAAGATTTGATACTGCAATTATAAGAGGCCATCTGACTATATATTAGGTAGAAATAGCAACATATTTGAGAAAAAAAATATTAAAACGAGCTGAGTGCCAGGTCATTCTGAAGTCTCTTGTATATCGGGTCAAAATACTAATACATTACTTTGTTAAGCTAATAGGATTTTAAGGCATCATTCAGCCACCAAAACAACTGCTTCATGAATAATATCCTATACCTGACACATTTTCTGCACTAACAAGCTCATTACAAGTGGGTTTTAATTAGAGGCCTAACAGATGGTTCCCAATAAATATGGGCAGCGGCGACTCCTTGGCTTTTCCTTTTTTTTTCCTTTTAAAGACAAAAATTGCAGGTAATTGAGAGACTCAGAACCTTAGTTTGGGTTTAATAGTATGTGTTCAATTAAGACAAAGTGCCAAGTGCCAGGAATGTGACTCAGGTAGTTGAATACTGAGGAATGAAAAATTAAAAAACAACAGGGTTAAAAATGCCTCTCCTGTTTAGAAGAGAGCTTCCAGATGCCGTGGCAGGGACAAGCCACGTGCAGCCCTGACGCACCACGGCTTTCTTCTTGGGGCTTTGTTTTTAAGCATCCCCTGTCAGTGCCTTGTGAAGAATTAATAAGATTTCAGAGTGTTCCTGAACTCCAGCGCCGAACATCCCCAGCACCATGACATTTAACAAAAACATTTAAGCAGAAAATAAAGGGATGGATCTAAAAGCCTCCCGTGCCTCTCTGCACAGGCATTTTAATGCTATTTGGGGACAGGAGAGGTAAGAGGGAGCAGATGAGCTGGGCAGTAAGTTCCACTCCGAGAGTTTTCATTTTAAAGGGACCAGACTTGACATTTGTGTTATGGGCGGAGTGAGGAATTGGATAGATTCTTGCTTATGGAGAAGGTTTATGGAGGCAGAATTTACATTAAAAATATTATTTTCCTTTGGTGTAGAGAAAACCCTTATTGAAAAGAAAAACTGCAATACACGAAAATAAGTTTAGAAATAAATGTGTAAGAATTTAGAGAAAGCATCATTTCATCAATTTTACTTTTAAATAGACTTTTCTTTTCTTTTTTTTTAGGGAAGAGGCATTGGGAATCAACTCTCAGTCCCTAATGAGCGCTGCTGGCTTTGTGACTCTCCGCCTCCTCCTTGAGCGGGTGGATTTCCAAAGGTTGGTGTCTTCTTCTCCCAGAAACAGGTGCTCATCACATCAGATTGACAAAGGGTTAAGGAAAACAGAAAGCGGTTTTCAGGGAGGCTGCTCCACCATTTCAGAATTAGAAATGTAGATTATTGGACACGCTTTTATATTCCTGCAGCTTTTCCCACTGGCTCCATCCCACCATTTCTCTGCCTTGTTTTTTGAGCGGCGGCTCCTCACACACAGTGGAGTAGCGTTTCATGCCGTACCATTGCCTGAAAATAAGGCCACTTCAGGTATAAAATATTCCACCCGTATTCCCTGGGGCAAATAGCTGACATGCAGCAACTCTTCAGACGCGGAGCCACTAGGCCGCAGACATGGGGAGAGTCGCACATCTGCAGCTCGGCGCCCCGCAGCCTAAAATAGCATTAGTCAGAGTGTGAGGGTTTTAATTTCATTAAGAATTTTTTTGACAGCATGACACCCCAGAGTCTTGTTCCAGTTGTTTCTTATCATTTAAGGAGGGGAAGGGACTAAGGAGGTGGGAAATAAATCCCTAGGCTGGACTCATAAATTTCATGTTATAAAGGTAAGAAGCTCCACTCGGAATTCATCCACTCCAATGTGCTTGCTGGAAAATTGCATGGACGTCCGTGGGAACACTCAGCAGGTTGGGCAGGGACGGACACCACCCGGTTCGGGCACACCTGATTTTTTTTTTTTTTTTTTTATGAGAATGAGAAAGTCATATGCATATTTATTAATTTTTACATGGGTACACCTGATTTATGCTTGTCGCTGGAGTGGCATGTCGACTAAGATGTGCGACATTCTGTGTGACTCCAGAATGAAAACAACCACAGCTTCTATTCAACAGATGGAAGGGGGACGCACCTCTTAATAAGCAAGCAAAGGAGACCTTAGACCTGGCAGAACCAGCCAAGTTCTGAGCTGGGCTCCGCGTTCTTGCAGTGGCAAGGGTGCATCTCAGCTGCCAAGCCCCTCTTACTTTCACATCACCTCCCTGCCCCCGGCCCTGCCTGTTTAGGGTTGTTGACAGAGACTACAATGCCAGCGCTTGACAGTTAACGACCGGTCCTTACGGCCAAGACAGGCTGCCCTGCCTCCAGTGACCAGAAGACCAGCAAAATAGCGCAAGTTATTTCTTACTCTGGAGATCCCAGAATCACAATGCCCCTAGGACCTGCAGTTGTCAAGGCCCCTAGGGCTCAGGGCTGTCACCCTTCATGCTTAACTAGTTCATGAGGACCGCAGTGAAGATTAATAGATGCCGTGGCCTGCACTGTCATCAGTGCCGAGATGAAACCCAGACACACATTTGACAAGGCGAGTGGCCTGGTGACTAAAGAGCACTGGAGTGGAATTCGGGAGGCCCAGACCTTGGAAAATCATTTATTTCTGTGCAGCAAGCCCTGTCTTCTGCTCTGCCCTATGGTCTGAAGCGGGGCTGTTAGCCCTGGGTTTTCCCTTCTCTTACGGAAAGTGTCCGTGTTGAAAACGACTGGCCAAGAGAAGGCGTAAGAGCTCCCGTCTCTTCCTGCCAGGAGGTTTTGGGTTTTCTGACTTGGCTTCTTCTCCATTTTATGGCGCGTGGGGTGGGTTCTTGAAACCATCCCAACGCTTTGGGCATTTTATATTTTTCAGCTAAGTCCAGATGTGGTGGCAACACCAGCAGCCCACTTGCGGGCCTCCCTGCCTCGCGCAACTCAGAGAGGACACCCCGCGTGCAGCCTGTCACTGAGGTGCGCGGCCGTCACGCGAGCAGACCTGCGGCTGAGCTGGAGAAACAGGCCCGGCAGGGAGCAGAGGACAGGCTCAGGTAGACTTGTGCAAACAGCCTGTACAAAGGCTGTTTCTCTCTTTCTTTTTTCAAATTTCAACTTGATTTTCATGAGACTTCCTTTTATTTCACTATCATATAGAGCAAAGAGCTCCATGTAATTTATCTAATTGCCCTGCAAGTCAATTGAAAAGGAAGAGCCAACAAATCCCTGCGTTTACAAAGGAACGCAGGCTCACATCTGGGGAGGAATTTGGAACATGGAGACCGAGTGGTCGGTGCATCAAGTCAGCCTGGGGCACAGGTGACAGGACAGAACGGAGCCCCGCCTGCTCCAGGATCACGCACCTGTGCCCTGAGGCTCCGGGACTTCACTTGTCTCACATGCGTTAAAATGAGCTTTGATCCTCATAGGTGCCAATGTGCACCACCAACAAAAACAAATAAGATTCCAAATGAGTAGGGACTCAATGTGCTTAAGGTTTGCATCATTCATATTCATTCACATATTTCTTCATTCACTCATTCATGCCGCACAGGAAAGCCTTTCCATAAAACCAGGTGGGGGGAATCTCTCCAGAGTGGCCCGAGCGCCCACTCCGGGCTGAAACCCGAGCAAGGTGCCCGTCTCTCCCTGCCAACCCATCCGAGGGGGGACTGCCTCACTTCAATTAAGCTTGAATTAATTCTTGCTGGTTTCCTTTACAAAACATCCAGGTTTTAATTGTTTCACCTAATTACTGGACTGTGACCCAGATTTAAGACCTGACAGGTGATGGGAGATGATGGGTTTCCTGTCGTTGTGTTTCATTAATTGTTTCAAGAGCGTTCTGGTGCAGAATGCTCCTCCTTTCTGATAACTAGTTATTTGGGTATCTGACCTTGCAGACTCAGGATGGATGAAATTTCCCTAAATAAACATGTCATCTCTAAGTACCTATGCCTTGCATTTAGGGTCCAGATTGGCTACAATTGTCCTCACAGCTGGCTATCGTAGTGTTGATCAAATGAGAGAGCTCTATGCTTAGATCGACAACTTTGCTTTCTCCCCAAATTGTGCAGGGGGCTTGAAGAATAGAGACCTGCAAATTCTACAGATGCTAATTATAGTATCCATTTCCAGCTACATATTTGCATGCAAATATCAGCCTGTATAAATTTGGCATTGAAAGCACCCCAAGGCTCTAGTCTGGCAGATGGGTATTGGATCACAATGAAACTTAACAGTACCTGGGGGCTTTGGGGCCAAACAGCCTCTGAGCAACAGGAAAGCATCAGTCTTCCCTCTTCTGAGATGACAGTGTGGGCTTCATACATTGTTCTGGCCAGAACATATTTAAGAGGGTTTGGGAAAACACTTTGGGCTGATAGCCAACTTCCCTTAACATTCTGCCGACAGTCTGTAGATCTTGGAAAATAGGACATCTTTAAATCATTTTATTTTGTTTTATTTTAAGTTGAGGAGTCTCAGCATAAGCCAGGAGGATAGCATAGCCCACTCCACAGCTTCTCCGGGACTCTAGTGGGAGGGAGGGAGGCAGGTGCTGGAGGAGGGCCGCATAAACCCTGGGATCAATTTCCCATCTTTTTTTTTCCTTGAGGAGTATCGCAAAGCTTTCTGGGCCTTATCCTTTCTTACTTTGCAAAAAGAAAAATACTCATCCAGAATATAAGGTAAAATTAGTGCTTTTCAAAGATTAAGAGGTTTCTGAGAGCCCAGTGGATGGGGTGGGTGGCCTGGCTGGAAGTAGGCACCTCTGCATTTCTCTGCAGAGAATGTGGATTTTTGGATGCAGCACACCGCAATTCTTTCCCTGTTCAACTGTTAGGAGAAGCAGACAAGGGCGGGCATAAATGCAATTAAAATCATGACAAGACATTGGAAAAAAAAATTGGAGTACAGGAAGGTGTTTGGAGAAGGACTTCCTCCCCACCTATGAGAAGCAAGGGCAGCAGACGGGGCTCTTGGACAAGAGGGTGACACAGGAGAGTCACGTTTTCTGCAGCTGTAATTTATACACTCACATTTTTGGAAAGGTTTCAATATCTCCTCCCACATAAATGGTCTTAAAGAGTCTGCTGAACCACGAACTCAGTCTGATTGGGCTTCTGAATCGTTAGCCTTTAAGGTAGAAAAATGAACTTTGGAAAATGATACCCACCAGGGGTACAGATGTCCAAGGAAATATATTACTCAACGGCTTTGATTCTGTATTATTTCCTTGAACACTTCCTTGCCTTGAACTTGGTAAAGCAAACATCTCTGGTTTTCCCAAGGTCTTAGGTAAATGAATAAAACCGGGTGAAATATTACGTATGTGTATTTTGATTCGTGATAGTTTCCAAAGCAGTTTAGTATAAAATGCTAAATCTCTACGGGGTTGGCCCTGCATCCCCCCAGCTGTCTGTCGTCCTTACACCCATCTTCCTCCCCCTGATGCTCAAGGTGCTCATTTCTGCTTCAGGACCTCTACCAGGCTGGCCTCCTTCCTAGGGTCTTGTCCCCCTTGCTGTGCCAGCCTAGCAAATGCCAACTCCTGCTTTAGGTCTCAGATGAAATGCCCCTGCCTTCCTAGTGGGAAGCTCCTTTTGTCATCCTTGCCAGGGTCAGAATTGTTTCTCCATCAGTGTTTTCCTTGATCCAGGAGGCAGGACTGCAGCTTGGTAGATATTAAACCAAGAATTGTCGAAGGAAGGGAGGGGACAACCCCACCCCACACCCTCAGGTAGGGAGCCCAGACCTGGGCACAGGTTCACTGCTGTATGCTCAGCTCACTTTAAAGCTGTTTGAAGATTTCAACCGAGTAAAATGTCTGCACACTGACGCTGAGAAGTTCTCCGATGGAGAGAACGTTTTTTGAGAAGTTTAAGGTTGCTCCTTGGCCTCATCCCTTGCCAGGGCCCATCCCAGCTGCCTGGGTAGCTCCTGTTTGAGGTGCCCGGGGGCTCCCCTAAACCCATTCCAGCTGTGGAGATACTCAATGCAGGGTAGGTACTTTGATATTCCCCATTTTGCAGACAAGGAAACTGAGGCCCAGAGAGATGAAATGAGCTGTGTTCCAGGTTGCTCAGCCAGGGACAGGGAGAGCTGAATTCAAGGCTATGCCCTGGGCGCTTGGTGCCACCTGTCAGCAAGAAGGAGAGTGACTTCTGAAGCCTTGAGTAACTGCCAGAGGCTGGGCAAGCCCTGTCCATTGTCCCCCACCCTGCTTTCACATTCCATTCATAATGATCTTGCCTTCCCTGCTCAGGTCGCCTAGAAGCACCAGGCTGGAAGGAATTCAGGAAGGCTCGTGGAAGACACGCACGGTGACAACAGAAGTGACGGCTGACAGCCTGACACAGGCGATGGAGGCAGGCTGAGGACTGCACGCCAGAAAGTCTCAAAATAGATAAGTCCTGCATCATTAGAAAACTTTCAATTGTTCCTAGATCCTCTCTTGTAAAGCCCCCAAACAACTAGTGATTTAAAAACATTATTTTTCTTTAGAAGCATGTTACAGTTATATGGCAATTTAATTTCTCTGTAACCAGCAAAGGAAATTGCACAACTGCAGCCTGCCAAGTGTGCCAGACGGAAGTCTCCACCTGGGGCTTCATCCAGGCACACCGCAGTGCAATCAAGTGTCACCTGCCTGTCCCTTGCTCAGGGACTGATGGTTTCTTACAGTCGTCTCTCCCCCAATTTTTATTCTGTAATTTTTCTTTTCTACACTTCACCGCGGCATAAAGCCTGTATGTCACCTTTACTTTTGTCTTGCCAGGAAATTTATTTTTAGCCTTTTTAATTAAAAAAAATATATACAATAAAATTTTATTCACACCCAGGTTGTCAAGAGATATTTCTGGAATACAAAACACAGAGCATGATACAGAATTGCCCAAGGAGTAAATTCTTGAGAGCGTTTTTCAAGCGATGATGCTAATTTTCTTTCAAAGGCTGGGAATTTTTTTTTTTTTTTTTAAGATTTACCATAATTAAAATGAGCTTTAGATGCGGACACATTTTTAGTCAGCTTTCACTCATTGCATTTATTCACAAGTTGGAAAATTTCCATTCATTATAGTTTACTTCAGATTAGATGGTAACTTGTTGCGATTTGCCCTTCTTGATGAGTTCACATTAGGAAGGAATTAGGACACCAGGCAATCAATCGCCGAGAAAGAGATGGGGGGGGAGGGTCTGGTTCTCTTTCTGGTGCCCATGTATGTGACGGCCTTAACACTTTCTTTGGAAAATCCATACCTGGAAGTCATAGTTTTGGGAAAACATGTGCCAACAAATTGTCTCTTCTGTGTATATCACAATTTGTAAAGTTTGAAACATTACATGAAATCAGGTTATGAAAAATACTTAAGCACCATTCAGCTTTTGGCTTTGAGTTAACTTCTGGCACTGGTCTTTCTAGGATCTGTTCCTTCCTTTTTCTTACAGTCGTCTCTACCCAAATTTTTATTCTGTAACTTTTCTTTTCCACACTTCGCCACGGAATAAAGCCTGTATGTCACCTTTACTTTTGGTATGCCAAGAAATTTATGTTTAGCCTTTTTAATTAAAAAAATATAAAACAACATTTTATTTACACCCAGGTTGACAAGAGATATTCCAAGAACACAAAGCACAGAGTAGGGTACAGAATTGCCCAAGGAACAAATTCTTTTCTGGATGGCCCCAATTTTCACTGGGGCCCTGTGGCACAGGAAAGGGAATTCTAACCAACGCTGGCTTTAGGAGTATAAAATGAAACCAGAAGTCAGTATGCACATCCTGGGCCATAGCTATAAGAGGCTGCCTCTGAGAAGGCTCATCAGAGGAACTCTCCAATATGTGCTTGACATTCTGGCACTGGGCAGTATGCTGTGAAGATGAGAGGGCTGGATCCTTTGCAGCCATTTTGCGGTCATGAGGCAAGCCAGCCAGAGGAAGAAGCCGACTAACAAAGGAGCCAGGGCTGGAAAATGATCCAAAGACCAAGCCAGATCACTGGATTACGCTTACCCCAAAGACTCTAGTTCTCTAGGCAGGTAAAATAAGAATACTCTCTTCTTCTAATTGTAGTTGAGTTGGGTTTCTGTTTTGTGATAGACTGAGATTGCATAAAGTAATTTTCCTTGCATGCCACAAGAGAGAAGCTCCCTCCTCAAACTGTGATGTCTCTTTGGCTATTTTTAGGCTTTCTCTCATTCTATATCCTCCTTACAGTTTTGGTCTGCTTGACAGAATCCCCAAAAGTATCGATCAGAGACAACAGGCAGGACCCAACCGGCTGTGCTCCAGCACCTAATCAGAACCAACACCAGCTCTGTCTCCAGAAAATGTCGTCTTTGCATTTACACCCAGTTTTCTAATGTGATGGCTTTTTCTTATTGATTGTGGATAACCTTTATGTATTAAAAATACTAATACTTCTGGGTGGCGCCTGTGGCTCAGAGGAGTAGGGCGTTGGCCCCATATACTGGAGGTGGTAGGTTCAAACCCGGCCCCGGCCAAAAACTGCAAAAATCAAAACAACAACAACAACAACAACAACAGAATACTAATACTTCTTAATTTGTGTGCAAAGCTCTGTCCCCTGTTGTTCATCAATTTAATTTATCCATGGGAGGTTTTTTGTGTAGACAATCTTCACTTTTTTACATATCTCAATTTAATAATCTTAAAAATAATAAAGACAAATATTGATTTGTGAATATATTCAGTTCAACAATGATATAACAAAATAATAGCACTGACAACCTTTTTAATGTTGGAAAATAAAAAAAGTGAAGAGACTTATGAAAAGTAATGTGAGTTATACCAAGGAATAAGATTTTGACATTTTTGCTTCAACTTTTTAGAAACTTAATAAAATGAGAAGGTAAAGGGTTGGTCTCCTTGGTACCCATACCCAGGCTGGTACACATCCTCCACATGTGTAAATACCAGGTGAATTTTGTATGTTCCTTTGAAATCATCAAAGAATATTTACTTAGAGATATAGATAACTATAAAAAGTATCTGGTATTGTTTGGTTTGCATTTAACAATTCATATAAATGGTGTCATAGTTTTAGTTGGTAATTTGTTATTTAAACTCAGCATTGTTCAGAGATGTGATCTCACTGATTCATAAATATATAGTTTATTTTGAAAAACTTGAGTATTGGTGGATGTTTAGGGTTTTTCCAATTGTGGAAATTGCAAATAATGACATGATAAGCTTTTGCACACATCTTTAACAGTCACATACCAATGAGGGGGTCAGGAATATGTGAAAATAAACTGGTTCCTAGCCCCCCCTCCCAAAATGGTTTACTACTATGACTTTTCCAGGCACGTACGCACATACATCCATACAGAATTTCTGGGTTGTAGGACGTGTACATTCTTGGTTCTGTTTTAGTTATTGATAACTTTTGAGAGGTATGTAATATCCTGTCAACATTTGATATTGTCAAATTTAGATTTTTACCAAGACAGAAGGTATATTATTTCTAATTTTGGTTTTAATTTTCATTTCCTGCAGTATTAATGTGAATGAGCAACTTTTCCTGTGTTTAATTGACTTTGATATTCTTTATTCGTGAAGAGCCTCTTTAAGTATTTTGCACATTCGCCTATTGAATGTTTGTCTTTTTCTTATTGATTTGCAGGTCTTCTTTACATAGGCTGGCTCCTAAGCTCTTTGTCTGCTAAATCCACTAACCTTTGTCTTCTTGGTTTCTGGATTTACAGAGGCTTTTCCCATTCCCATAATAGAAAAATATCTGTCTGATTGATACTTATATTGTAAAATATTTCAGTCTTTTAAACATTAGGAATTAAATTTAATGAATAGTATGAAGAATGTATCTGAATGTTTTTATTCAAATAAATATCCAATTTTCTGGGGTAGCATTTATCAGAGACTTTGTTTTTTCCATGGATATGAAACATCACTTTATAATATTGTACGAATGAGCACCCGGCCTGTGGGTGTCTCTGATCTCTTGTCCATTGATACATTTGACCCTCTAGGGGAGTATCACCACATTTCAATAACTGTCGCTTTAGAGCGTATTTTGGCATCTGATCAGACAATTCTTCCCCTGTTCTTGTTGTTTTCACAGGGGTCCTACCTAGTCTTAGTGAAATTAAAGGTCGGCTTCCCTTCCGTCTTATTGAGGATGGGATTGCACATTGTATGCCTCTGGTCATTGATTTATTTCATTATACTGAAAACACAGAAAAAGTCATTATATTCTTTTTATATGTTGGTGCTAAAAGCATGACAATAATACGGACAACTTAGCTATGGGGAAGAATTTCTTTTCTGCATTTGTCTCCTGCTGGCTTGGAGCCTGGAGAGGCAGGGTGTGAGGGGTCCACCCTGTGCTGAGGGGGGTCCAGCCTGTGGGTAGTGCTTCTTGTTTGCACACATTTCAGTGTTTCTCTGTGAGGGCAGGGAGGACAAGAGCTCATTGTCTCTACTGTGACTTGCGCTCCTTCAACTTGAACGACAGTTTCCATTAAGGATTCAGGGTGCGTTGTCCACCAATTACTCACCTTGTGAATATGGTCGTTTGGAAAGTCACCATTTCCTCTGAGTCAGGAATTTGTTTCATGGAATGCTGTTCCCAGGGGCTGCCACAGTCCCCATCGCAGCAGGGCCTGCTGGTGAGCTCTCTGTATCTTCCAGCTTCCCTTGTGTCCAATCCACTGTCACCTTCTGGCAAAGTCTCTTTCCCGGTTTTTCTTTTGGTGGTGAGTCCATCGAAGTGCGTTTGCCTTGGGGACAAACCCTTCCTAAAGCTGCTTTTGCTTCAAGGTGGCTGGCATAAAATTCTGGCCTGTCTGAAAAACCTACCTCCTCAGGCCTCTGCAAATAGCCAATAGCCCCCTGTTCTCCTTCCTGCCCATGGCTGTACTTAAATGCTTCTCAGCTGACGAGGCTGACTTTCTAGGAAATTATGAGGCTTAGAGGGGGGAGGGGCAAGATGGAATAAGGCAATTGACCTCTGTCTGAGGACTCCCTCACGTCCAGGCCTTGTGGCACCATGAAATCACTTGGTGCTTTGGGTGCTGCTTATTGGCTTTGCAGACCTGGGGTGAGCCAGGAAAGTGCAGGGATTCTCCAGCCAGGGAAATGAATGTCCACACAAATTTACATATATATTTACATACACACTGGAATTTAGTTTCAAAAAGTCCTGAAAATCTGAACAAATCCTATGCAAAGAACCCAGATGTGGAAGAAACTTGACCAGAGCGTGCGTTGCCCCCCGGAAGTCCAAGGAGCAATTATTAATAAGAAGTATTCTTGAGGGTGGTGCCAGGCCCTCTGGTGATAGCTAGATATGGACTATCTCTCCAGGAGGCTCAGGCGGTCCGTGCCGACATCACCCTCAGTTGACACTCTGAGGCAGATTGCGCAGGGTAATTCGTTCAAGGTCAACTTCAGAAGGTGACCAGGGCTACCTGGCACCTACGTTCACCCTTCCAACCCTCTGCCTCTTCTCCAGGCCTGCTCTGGGCCCTCTTTGACCCTTTGCTGAATCACTTCGCAGCTGAGTTCAGTGTATTTACTTCCCTGTGTTGTGCTCTCTTTAAATGGAAATGTTCTTTGGAAACTCACTGTTGCAGGTTTTCTGTAATCAGTGTGGAGGCTTGCTGTGTTTGCTACCAATCTGCCTTTTTGCCCCTCGTTGCAGAGTTTTAGGGGTGACTTCTGTGGCCTTGAATTGCAAGCTGTCCAAGGACAGGCACAGAAACAAATTGCAAATGGTCAAACTCGGTTTTTTTTTTAAGAATTTTTTTGTTTGTTTTGCAGTTTTGGGCTGGGGCCGTGTTTGAACCTGCCACTTCCTGGACATGGGGCCGGCACCCTACTCCTTTGAGCCACAGGCACTGCCCTCAAACTTGGTTTTGGTCTAACTTTTACTTGTGATCTTCCAGACATCACCATCTCCAAACAGGGAAATGGCCGGGTCCTTTCACATACATGCTATGTTACTGCTGGTATGTACCTCTTCTCTCCTGGTTAGTGCCAGAGGACGATGAAGGGCTTTTCCTTAGTATTTAGGGTAATGTCTTTTCTCACTTTTGTAAGTAATGGAGAGTAGCTGCTTTGCAGGGTCTGCCTTTAACAGAGCAGAAGTTGTGGCATGTGCTCCCCAAAGCCCTTCTGTCTCTGCCTTTACCACAGAGGCTGCAAAAGCCAGACACTGGCTCCCTTGCAGCTAGGGTGGTCATGTGACCAAGTTCTGCCCAATCAGACACAAGCAGGTGTTAGGTGGGACTTGTCCCAAATATTTAGATAAATATGCCTGATTCCACCTTTACCTCTTTCTTTCTTTCTCATTGCAGATAATGATGATGCCTGGAGCTGAAGTAGCTATTTCATGCCATGTGGGAAATGCTGAGAGGAGCTTAGAGATTCTGGTCCCAACAGGATGGAATTGTTCCCTACAGCTGGTCACTGCCTCCCTCTAGAATGCTGGTCTGTGAAGGGGCCATGACACTGTTGTTTAAGCTAATTTTCATTTTTTTAAAAAATGCAACTTTCAACAAAAAGCATTCATAAATAGTATGTGAGTTAAAAGGGCTTTATTTTTAATTTTTTTTTATGTTGCTTTCAATTTCAGCTGGCTGTCACTCTTCTTAGTTTGAAGAGTTTTAAAAACAATTGTTTTTCTTTTCCTTTCTTCCTTTAGTGATTCTCTTGCCCTTTGCCTCCCAAGTAGCTGCGATTACAGGCACCCACCACAATGCCCAGCTTTTTTTTTTTTTTTTTTGTTAGAGACAGGGTCTCACTCTGGCTCACTCTGGCTCATGCTGGTCTCAAACCTCTGAGCTCAGGAAATCCACTTGCCTCAGCCTCCCACAGTCTGGGACTACAGGCGTGAGCCACCTCGCCTGGCCTAAAAGGCCTTTAGAGAAATGCAACCAGCCAACCAGACCTTTATTGCTGTTTTTTCCCCCTGATTTATTTATGATTTATATCTCACCTCTTTCCTAAAAGGAGTTGATGACGCTTCCAGGAGAAAATCAAAAAGCAAAGCCGAATAGATAATTAGGTGGATTTAAACAATAGCAGGAACACATTGAACGATCAGACTCCAAAAAGAGAAAAGAGATGATCCTCCAAGGACCCGAGAGATGCTCGTCACCCCCAAGCCTGAAGGTTAGTGGGAGTCTCCCCATTGACCTCACGGTGGTGCTTCTGGAACCACTGTCTGCATCCAGCCTTGAAACAGCCAAACAGTGAATTTCACCATTAGAGCTAGGAACACAGCCCCAGGAGGGGACATTATTTTTGCTCCCTGTGGCACCTCCTCCAGGAAGCTTTGCTGAGTTCTCCCAGGCCCCAGGCACTGGTCTCCCTTCTATAACCTTACAGCTCCCACAGACAGTGTACCGTTTCGGCCACTCTCCTGCCCTCCTGGGCCCTGCACCCTGGGTGGAAAGCCTGGTAGTGCTCATACCTGGCCGTGCTTCCACGGATCCTCGTTAAATGGGGATGGGAATCATGGGACACCCTTAACTATGCAGCTATGCCTGCCCCCACCCACCTGCCCTGCTCCACATCCCTGCCATCTCTCCTGAGATGATGACTTGGGGGGTTGCCTGGTTCCTGACCCACCTGGGAAGCTCAGCCTCCCACCTGCCTGGCTGTGATTCCTACCACTCACCACGGCCTCCCTCTCCCAAGGACACGAGTCTCACCCTGGGGCCACCTCTCTATTCCTCACAGCATCTGGCCAGGGCTGAACCACCCTGCAGAAAGGGCCCAGGTTGGCCCCTGAGGTTCTGCAGCTATACCTCAAGCACCAGGCAGGTGAGTTTGCTAATAGCCTCCAAAGTCAGCTCAAAAACCGTGTTTCCTTCGTACCACTTCATAATATCGCCTCCTAGATTAGGTGGTCTTGGGGGCAAGCCCTTCTCCTAGCCCCCCAGGGCACTGTGAGGAGTCCAGCCTCCCCGAAAGAGGGCAAGTGGGCCAATGAGCTAGTGGAAACTGCACCTGAATGCAGAGGCTGCCGGATACTTAGTCCAGTTTTTATTTATTTATTATTATTATTTTTTATTAATCATAGCTTTGTGCATGAACGCATTTATGGAGTACAATGTGCTGTTTTATATACAATTTGAAATACTTACAACAAACTGGTTAATGTAGCCTCCACTGCCTTAGTCCAGGTTTTGGAAGAGGGCTGTGGAGGGGTAGAAAGGTGGCCACAGATGAGTGACAGCAGTCCCATCCAACAGGAGCCCGTTCCTTCTGTCTGTCCTCCACCAGGGCGGGGCGCACAGGATGCGGCGGGGTGCAGGTGGCCGCGTCACGCCCCTCTTCTTGTTCTCTTCCTCAGCCACCATTTCAGTCTCCCTGAATTTTCCTGTCCCTTCATGCCCCCATCTCTCCTCTCTGCTGTGGCTGTGCCCCCAGAGCACCCCTCAAACCCTTCTGGGGGGAATCCCACCCGGTGGTGGCACCCCCCCACCCCCTGCCCTGGGGCCTGAGGAAACAGTTTTCCTAATAGAGCGTTTCATAGCGGCAAAGCAGTTGCCGATAAACCCTTCAGGTCGAGCAGAGCTTGCACGACAAAGGAAATCCTCGCTAGTCATTGAGCGCTGAATGGCTTGTTTCAAACTCCAGAGCGAGGCTGGCTCGCAGAGAGGGTTATTATTACTGTTATTAAGTCTTCCTGCACTTGCTAGTGAACATCTTATTAGCAATTTGTGTAAGCATCTGCTCGTGGACCCAACTTCGATACTACACTGTTGACTCCAATTTTATAAATGTGTAAGAAGTGAGTAAATTAAGCAGTGTGAACCCTGCCGGGGCCCTGACCCTGCCAGCCTGGTGTGCAGGCCCAGCGCTGCTGTGAGGCATAATGATTGCTTTACAATCCTGTGATATTATTCACAATGACTCCAGATAAATGAGTGATAAACTAGGGGTTATGCCGCCTTTATTACAGAGCTGATACGATAGCTAATCAGTGTCCAAGGATATGTCATTACATAAATTATGAACCTGAGTTTGATGTGAATTCCCAAAGAGTCTGGTTCTCAGCATCATCTGGTATGAGGGCACAGGCTGAGCTCTGAATTCTGAAAACAACGGCCCTTTTTGCTCTCATAATTTCTGTAAATTACTAATAGATATCTTTCAAAGCTCAGGGAATATGCTTTAATCCACAAACAGACTTTCTTCGTGGTAAATGATTAACGCTTTTCTCTTTCAAAGAGGTTTTTTCATCCTCTGTGTTCTACATCCATTTAGCAAGAAGGTTTTCTTACTCCTCAAAGCTGGTGTGTGAAGAATAATAAAGACAAGAGATGACTGGTCAATTACGGATTGGAGAGGGGGCATTAAAATGCTGCTTTCTGTCTTCGCCCAAGCCAGAAGCCAGGACTTTGATAGCCATGACTAGTGGGTACAGGCTGGCGTGGAGAAGCCCCTCTCTGGGTAACTACCTGCTGGATGCATTCATGAATGAACGGCTTCGTCCTGGAAACAACTGACGCTTTGAGTCTCAGAAATTCACGTGCTGTCAGGGAGGCCAGGCCGTGCAGGGAGGCAAGCTGATCCAAGTCTGGCTCTGTCTTGTCCCCCTGCTAACAGTCCCAGAGCAAGCTATTTCAGCTCTTTTGGCCCTCACTCTCTTTATCTGCAAATGAGAAAAGCTAATCCTTGTTTGAACTAATGGCGAGGATGTCATGAGAAACCACGACACTTGGACATCATGGCTGCCATTTGTAACACTCACTCAAAAGAGCTGAAGTTATTATTGATGCCGCTGTGCCGAGAGTTTTAGCCTAGAAATATTTATCTAGAAGGCTGGCCTTAGAACTGGGTTGAGGTGAATCGTATCTCTTATTCAAAGTTCTTTCTGTTAGATATTTTTAGTATAAGATTTGCCAAATTTCTGGAATAATTGTGGCACCCTTCTTTTGCACTCTGAGACTGTGTGCCCGTGAGGATGCTGCCCAGAAGGCCCCTCTTGCAGAAGGCAGTGGTCCCTGCCCCAGAAGGTTGTGCTTTGCCACTGCAAGTGGGAGATCCAGGGTGCAGAGCCCTGACCTTGTGCTCCCTGGGCCTGGCCAGGCCACCACCCAGCAGCATGGCCCTGAGCTGGTCACACTAGTGTTTGGAGGGAGTGGATAACCTCTGCAGTGACTTTCAGCTCCAAGCACTCTAAACATTTAAACAGGGACTTGTTTGCTAGACGACCGTCTCTTTCTTACAGAATCATACATTTTATTTCCAAAGGATTTGAAAAGGACTGAGCTGCCATTTCACCAGGAGGCAAATGCTGGGCGATAGACATGAGAATTGAGAAGGCAAGGAGCACTGAAGATTGGAAGGGGACAAAGTGCTGGAGTCACAGGCCGGAGCCCAGTGAAGAGACAAATGAAATGGGCACCTCAAAAGGGCTTTGATTGAATTTGAGAAATCAAACCAGGTGGGAGAAGAGACGCAACCACATTGAGTTCGAGGAAAGAGGAGGAAAAAGAATGAAGGGCATTTGTCACATCCAAAGATGGCAATGACGTGGGGACGGAGATTAAACCGTGTGAGTTCGGCTCAGGGTGGTGTGCAATGGTCTCTGCCACGCTGAGGAGAACCCCACTTCACGGCACGAATGTTGGGGCGGCCTACAGCTTACTCCTCAGGGGCTCGGATGATGGATTCTAATGACAATTTGGAGGCAGACACGTATTGCTTTTTAAACATTTTATTAGAGAAAAACTTCAGACAATTCACTGATATTCTTTGTGTGTGCTGGTTTCCTTGCTCTGCATGGAGCATGTCAGACAAGAGGGCTAATTAAAGACTGGGGACTGGGCGCTGGGAGCCTGGAGCTGGGAGCAGGCTCCAAGCACACTTATCTCATCTTCGTCACCCAAAGCTGGAATATTTGCCATTAAGTCAGCGTGAGACTCTAAGAGCATTAATGTATATCAATATTCCAGATGAAGAGTCCGAAATATATCCTAAGTTAATTAGTTTACTAAATATATTTTTGGGATGACTCATTAAAACACTCAAATACAGTTCTTGGAACTCTAGAGATTTCTTAATATCAAAGAAGTAAGATTATAAAAACAATAAAGGATAGCTGTTGAAAAAGATTATGATTTTAAATGAAGCCAGAAGAGAAAATTAGATCCTAGAATTATCAGCACCACCTATGGAAGTTTAACTAGGTTTAACCATTCCTGAAGCACTAGGAAACCTCAAATATTAAAATATTAAAGTGCTGCAATTTCTCAGGTCTGGGTCGACATGATATAAATGCTCATGTTTGCTTAATTATGCCGTTAAAAGGAAACAAGTGAGAAGTCAACCCACGTTTAGGTTGAGAATCAGTGTAACGAATCAGTACTTGTGTTTTATAAATATTGTGTATCCCTGTAATATGATTTTTACAAATTCAATATGCTAGGCCACATGGTGTGGTCCCTGGGATCAGAATTACGTTGTTTAGATTACACTGTGGGGTCTGGTTCCAGCTTTCTCTTTGGCCACGGCATCTATACTTAGGAGAGACTTTTCGTGAATAGCCCCCCACTGCAAGGAACAGTTGGTTTGTGTTTATTTGTGGGCTGAGGCTAAGCACAGATAATTGTATTCCCCAAAGGTATTTTTCTCAAATTTTGATAAAGTCAAAATAGAAATTAAACTGGAATTCTGTAGCCCATGGCATTTATAGTAGTTTTTGCTAACACAAATGTTATGATATTTTTAAAACGAAGAAAATTGGCCTTCCTCCCAGAAAGGCAATGCTGGGAGAAATTGGCAGCTCCATTGAAGCACACATCTATAAAATAACAACAAGTAAAAAATGACAGTCTTGCGCTTTCTCTCACATACACATAGAAACACGCATTTGCACACACACACACACAGAAACAGACTTTGCTGTGAAATGCTCAGCAGTGGAAAAGTAACTCTCCTTTTTGTGAAATCCCTGAAGTTCAATCTGACAGAATTTCTTAAGTCGTAGCCAAAGCCAAGCCTAGAATTTACAAGTGCAAAGTTGAAATATCTCCACCAAATGGTCACAAAGAACCACAGTGGCTGTTTTCTGAGATGTGCCAAGGTCTGTGTGGATCTGTCTGCTAGGTTCACACAGCCCTAATTACTGTGAGCATTCAGACCTTCTAGATAAACAAATTTACACAATTCAGGCAAACTTGAAATTTACCAAGAGCATCGGTAACCGTGGGAAGTGATTGGTGTGTTAATTAGTTTGAGTGTGGTAATCATTCCATAATGTATCCATATATCAAAGCATTACCATGTATACTGTAAGTATATCCAACTTTTAATTGTTAATTAGAGCTCAAAAAGCTGGGGGAAGAAATAAAATACAATTCTGATAAAATCTTTTAGGCTAAGTGTCTTCAAAGATGAGCAAATCACGCTGAGTGCCTGCTGCTTGCTGGACTCTCCCTGGGCTGGTGGGGAGGGTGCAGAGCCGAGCTCTCTGGGAACTCCGCACCGGGTGAAAGGGTGCAGCCAAGAGACTTCAGCAAGCACAGGGGATAAGGCAGTGGGGGCAGGGAGAGGAAGGTAGGGTGCGAGGCACATGGAGGGGCAGGGAGGCAGAGAGGTCCAGGGCAGGAGCTGGGGCCACCCAGGTGTGGTCTGAATCCTGACTCTCCCCTCAAGAGCTGTGTGGCCTTGGGCAAGTCATCTAGTTTCTCCTGTATGAACCAGAGAAACAACAATGGCCTCTGTCTCAGTGGATGTCACAATAAAATGGAATAACGTCAGTGCACATTGTCAGAGCTCAGTAGCGGTATCAATGTATGTAATAACAACATGATAGAATATGTTAGCAACTTAATTCTTATTATCCGGGTTAAGAACTCCTGTGTTATAAGCATGTTTAAAAGTAAAAACACTTATTCTTTCCCACACGGACAGAGAAGAACAATAAACATTACCAATGGAAATTAGAACAGCATATAATTGTTTTAACAGTGATGGTCTTTTAAGACATTTTAAAACACATGTTCAAATTGTAGGAGCATTTCCTACTGGTTTGCCCTTTAAGTGATAACAAACGTGTTTATTTTCACGTGGAGATGGATCACTCTTTCAATAATATGTTGTGTAGAAACAGTAAAATGTGATGAAAACATCAGTCCTTCACACTGCGCAGGTCACATAGCACCCTGAAACTTTGGAGAAGCCTGGTGACAAACCATTGAGGGGGGTCTGAGCGGCCCCCAGGGTAATCCTGACTGCCTCTCTGCCTGTCCTCCTCTGCCTCCCAGTGGGCCGCCGGCCATAAATAGGCGTCACATGGGAGTGCAGTGTGGGAAATGGAGTCTTGGGAAAATAATGTTTGAATATTTGTTTCTGCGTTTACATGCTCCACTGATGAACGAAATAGTAAATATTTAAAGCCCGAAACTGTTTTCATTTCTCCTTCAAAGACCCGCTCAGAGCCTATCTGGCCGGCGTGGCTTTGCAGCTCCCCAAGTCATTAATCACTCTTTGTTTGGGCCGGGTTTTATTGTTTGGAATTGTCCAACTCCTGCTCCGGATGGGAGAACACCAAGGCGTTGGATTCTTTGTTCAATACACTGGTCCCGTGGACACACCTGGGGGCCGGCGGGCTTGGAGGAAGGGGGGGGCGTCTTGACTTTGCTGCGTGTCTGAGCACAATTCAGAAGTCGTGTGCACCTTCACGAAACGCGAAAGTAAAACGTAAGCAGAGTGCCTGTGCTTATGTGGCTTGACAAACACCTCGCTCAGGCTCGAGCATTGCCATGGGAAGCCTCACCTCTTAAGAGCTCTGCCTAATTAATTTTAAAACACATATCAAAGTTGAACCACCAATATTTTATTGGGGACCAATTATTTTTGAAGATTTATTTAGGGGCTGAACAGGGGAAGAGATCGATGCAATTATGTGATGTGCAGAAATAAAAGAATTACCCGAAGCTCTCGATTTCTGCAATTTAATTCACAACTTGGAATTATATAGTTAAAACTCGGGTCCTGGGAGGCACAAAAATACAATCCATCATTAGGAAATGTTTAGGAACATGATTGGAGAGCTGAGATAATGTATGGGTTTGTAGCCATGTTAATGTGATTTAGGAATAAAAAATAATAACTTTCACCCCCAAATCATATAACATAAAATATCTTCTGTCAAGATATGACTTGTAGGTAGCATCCTGCGTGTATACACACGTATCTGCAGTTCTTTATAAGATGCATACATTTTTATTTTGTTTACCAGTATGCAAGGCACTAAAAAGGGTTTTATTTGAAGCACACACTCCAGATTTACAACATTACATTCGAGTGTATACATTTTCTACCAACAACAACAAAAAAAACCCTCTCCTGAATCCACACCAGTGACAAATCTGCCAGGAAGTGACTAGTTGATATGCCTTTTTATTACCGCAGCTGCCTTATTTTTTCTACTCAAAATAAAAG
Source organism: Arctocebus calabarensis (assembly GCA_963573935.1). Lineage (NCBI taxonomy): Eukaryota > Metazoa > Chordata > Mammalia > Primates > Lorisidae > Arctocebus > Arctocebus calabarensis. Next base: position 116,229 of record CAUYON010190223.1, read on the forward strand.
AAAATCACAGGATCCTTAAAATAATAGCTGGCAGCAGGTAGTTACTGTGAAATGCATGTCCTCCACTCTCCACTTTGTAGCATCCATCCGGATGGCAGATTAGAGGCTGGGATCTGCAGGTCGGTGACAAATACACGGGTAATAGCATTCAGCTTGCCTCCCTGTAAAAGTGGGTTCCCTCGCCCTCTTTGTTTGATTGCAGACCTGACATGCCAGATGAGAGGGGGCCTTGGATAACCTGCCAAAACAACGACACAAATAAACGCCAGACCCCAGGGCTGCTTGATGTCGAATTACAAACATCGTCCCCATCACCGATTCAAATGCAGCCGATAACGGAAAGCCTGCCTCTCTGTGCCTTAGTGCCAGGACCGCGGGCCCAACTGCCCCCGGCAGGGTGGGGCTGGCGGGAACAAAGTGCCTCTCTAGAACCTGGCTGGCTGCTCATTTTCCTTGGGAGAGGTGGGAGCCAGGGGTCTACGATCAGGAAGACGGTATTTAACGTTCATTGTTTTTCTTATAAAAGTTCTCTGATTGTCTAATGTGACAGACGCTGGCACTGGAGAGCCTGCCACTAACGTTGCCTCCTGCAGCACTGATGTGAGGGAGAAGCAGTTGTTGGGAGCAGAAGAGACAAATGCACGCACCCCAGGCGGCTCCTTCTTTACAGAGCCCTCCGGGTTCACACAGAGCCGCTCAGAGGATGGCGATGCCACAAGGGACCCTATTTATTGGCTGTGTTTTTTTAAGATCCAAAGACGTACAGGGTGCTTATCGCAGCCCCCTCATCATGATACAAATCCCTACAATTAATTGCAAGCTGGCTTGCGTTAGGGTTCACCCGGTGTCACAGGACACACCGGGCTACTTAGAAAAGGTTTTATTCTATTATAAAATACAGAAACCCATGCTTTGATGATTTTTTGACATTTGGGACCCAGCCATGATTTTTACCACTCCAGAATGGTCAAGCTAAACATTTTATTTTTTTAGTACAAATGTGCAGGTGTGAAAGCTGTAGGGAGATGGGCTATACGGACTTGCCCTTGAGCCCAGGTGCTTTCCTACGTCTGGATGAGATTCCCCCAACCCACTTTGCAGACAGACAATCCTGTCCATTCGCTCATCTGCCCCTGGCCTACCTACAAACCAGAGTAAAATAAACTTAGCGGTTTAAATGACATGTAGTGTCAGTAAGGGACGGTAGTGCTCAGAGAGGTTATTGATAGCTACTTTGTCTCACAGGCTGTCAGATGTAAAAATAACTTGCATGTTGAAAACGTGCTACACACTTAATATACATATTCTCTATTGTACCCTGCGATTTAAAGTTCCTCCCAATAAGGAAATACTGAATGACCGGAGATAACTCTATGTTGATCTGCATTCCTTAAAAAGTGCAGCTGAAGGCTGTGGAGTGTGACCTGCTGAACCGCAATGATTTCCGGCAATGAGCCAGGCTTTTTGACGTGTCCAAAAGAGTGTGCGTGAAGTTTACACGTGATCTTCTAATATCTGCAAAAATTTAACAATTTTCTTAGCACACTTAATGGTATGTCCTGGTGTTGTAGCCCAGTGGAATCTTTCAGCATCCTGATGACATCCTTATTAGCAAACAGACTCTTCAATCAGAAAACTAAATTTAGGTTTATTTTCAAGGAGGTTATAGATACTAATTTTTCTGTTGCCAATATCGATGATTAAATCACCCTAATTTGCATTGTCTGAGCTAATCATGGGATGATTTATTTACCTACTATGTTTACATGAAGTAGATAGCAACAATTAAGTTTATTTTAACTGTAGTTATTAGAAATACAGTAAATGGTAATAGATGCCAGAAGCAAATAAACATATTAGCAGGAAATGTTTAAATGATCTGAGTAACCCTATGAGCCAGCATAGCAGGTGGTGATATCCTGTTTTTAAATTACATTTCAGCAAGTGAACATAATAAATCCTCCTGTGTTATACATTTCGCTGGTAGCGACTTAGACTCACATTATTCTGTTTGACCTCATTCCTGCTAATCACCATTCCGGTTTTAATAGCTGCCACAGTGAGTGAAACAGTTAATGCAGTATTTCTTGCCGAAAGAGTGCCTGTCAGGCTATTGATGACAAATTAAAATTAATAAAGAAGATCTGTGTTGAATTTGAGGGGACGGAGTAGCTGCAGCCCCCACGTGACGGCCGCGGCCTCTGGGGCGCTCTGTGAAGAATAATGTTTTTGGTGTACGTGCATTGTCTTGAAAGGAACGCTAAAACTGCCAAATCTTTGCCTAGAAGACTTCCTGAAATGAGAGCTGTATCCTTTCAGCCCTCATCACATGTAATTTATCCCTCAGAGAGTTATTTCCCGTTCTGCGCACCTTGGCTCTGCGCTGTAATAATAGCATGTTTCCAAGGCGCTACGATTTTATTCACCTCCGTAAGAACCTTTACAAGAACAATCACACACACATAGGAGTCCAGAAAACACAGTAAATAAGTAAAAGTTCCTCCTGGCGTTGCTGCCTAACATACCCGCCTCAGTTTCAAGGGGGTGCAGGCGTTTTGTGGAGGAACCAAGGTGCGCGCTTGTGCAAAAAGCACTTCGCATTTTGGGGAGTAGTAGTCTTCCCTGCTTATAGAAAATGAGCTCTAATCACATGAATTATCTTCTTAGTGGGGCCTGATGGGGAAAGCGGAGGCTTCCGGATTAAATCCACATCAGGACCTCCACGGCGGCTCCCTCCCTGCACGGCACCTCCCCACACTGACCGCCTCCTTACCCTGACGTACTTTTCACAGACCGGACACTGGCGATCTGCATGTGTCAGTACAGGCAGCATACTTCCTCATGCTGACCCCCTCCGCAGGCTGACCAGTTTGCTGCAGTCCCCTGGGGGGTCAACTTACAGAGGTTCGACTGAACTTGATTAAGTCCCCTCAGTTCCTTGTGTGTTCCACATCTGCTTATAAACAGCTCGCTCAGTGAAAGAGAAAGGAGGATTCTGCTGGGACGGTGGGAGCCCAGGGCAGGCTGTGCCACCCGGGAAGCCCATCCTGGACCTGGTGATCAGAGTCTAGGGGCTGGGGCTATGGCAGCCCCGTGAAGACAACGGGGGTACCCCAGCATCTGAGAACATAATTTTGACTGGACCGGGAGACACACCACGGAGACTGAGTTTTCTCTTCCCCCAAAGAGGTGGTCTGTGGAGGCCAAGGTGGAAGCTGTGGGGAGCTCAGCCCAGCACGGGTTGAGGGTCATGGTTGCCCTGCAAAGAAGAAGCTGGACAAACGCTCAGCTTCCAGACTCCTGGAAATGTCAGAGAACTGCAGTCACCACCGTGTCCGTAAATGAGGCATCGGATAGCAGGGGCCCTGCTGGGGTCAGGAGCCTGCAGTCCAGTTGCCCTGACCTCAGGCTTGTGCTGCGCACACTGGCTCCTGACTTCTCATGGGGGTCCTGTCTCTGAGTGGCCGGTACTAGTGTTCTAGGGGAATGAAGAACAGTGGGAGGACGTTTTGTCCTGGGCCTCTGGATCCGGAGACCACGAGCTGAAATGCTGGTGACCCTTTCCTGGCTGGCAGCTTATCTCCCCTCATAGCCCAGTTCCGTGCCCCTGACGTGGTGGCCCAGTCTCCTGTCCCCTCCCCCAGATGTGGATGTCTGTGCCTGCCTGTTACCTGAGTCCAGGTCCATCGGGAGGCTCAGTGTACCACCCCACCCCTTTCACCTCGAATGGTCACCTGAGCCACAGCCCCCTCTCGGAGCTGAAATCATTTTGCGGAGAGATAGCTTGAGGTTTAATAATTCATGAAGGGCTGTGTACATTTAGCTCATCTGGATTTACCTGTTATCTCTTCGTTTCCTTTTTTTTTGACAGCAGAATCGGGTCCACTCCTTGCTACGAAGTGACTGGGCATTGAGTCTCACTGAACTACTCATTTTAAATTTAAACTATGTCAACAAGGAACCCTAAAATTCGGAATTTGATATTAAAGTGACAGAGTCTCTTACCAGCTTTCTAAATGCTCACCTCACTTCTGTGAAAGTTCACGCAGGGGCTTCATTAGAAACTGACGTTGTACGTTATTATTGACGCAGGCTGAGTCCGTCTACATTTTCGCCCAAACATTTAATGATAAGGCAACATGTTTTGTGCCTGGTGACTGTGTCTTCCTTCTGTCGCATAAACAGCCATCCATTTAACAGGTGCGTGACGTGAGGCCGCGCATTCGTCTCCGTCCTGAAATGTGGGACTGTTTTAGTGTAGGATTAGGAGGGCTGACACCTTGAATAATTGAGAGGCGGTCCTTTGCAATTCATAGGGTTGACAGATACTAGTCAAATCGCTCTGTCTCTGAGTTGTAAAATAAAAATACAGAAAATGAGGAATTAATTCAATTAAACATTTTCCCACCCACATTTTACCTTTCCTCACGGCTCTGGGGAATAATTTATGAAATGTATATCACCAGAAGACTTATTTTTGCCATTATTTTTAACTTAATGAGTATACCTTGCACATCAGAGGGAAAGAACAAAGGTTAAATTTTACATTAACAGCACATTGCAACATGGTATGCAAATATCTATATGCAAATATAAAGCCCCTGGAAGATAAATGTGTTATATTTTTAGCCAGTTAACTATGACTGTGAAGTATTGTGTGAGATGTTCAGTGGTTTCATTTTTATATCTTTCTTGTAAATAATGCATAAAGTATGTAGATGGTGTCAAAATATGATTAAGCTATTAGCTTTATAGTTTTCATAGTTAAGAATGTGTTCAGCATGGAGCTCCTAATAACTCATTTCTAAAGGCAGGAACCATTATGAAATATTTCTTGTTCAAGTGAACATTATCATGTGACATAATGATTTTGCTTAAAACCAAGTTAAATGAGGAGTAAAATTAAACAATATTGCATGAATTGTGTTTGACTAATTTTGTGTCACATTATATTAGCCAAGCTTTCAGAATATGTGTTAATGACAAATAGTGTAAGCCCCCAACATACTTTATGTGTCTGTACCACCACCCTTAAGTCATTAGCTTTTTAAAGGTTCATTTTGTTTGCAGTTTTTGTAGCCAGTGGCTTTTGCTGATTATTTTTGCCCATAAAAGTAGACACAATTTGGAAATAAATTTTACATACTTCGCGGGGACTTAATTTAGGTCAAAGGGAGGGCGCCAGGGGTTTTATAAGAAAGCAAAAACAAAGGATGGGAAAACTCAAGAAATCCAGGGAGATGAGTATATCTCTAAGTTAGACTTCAGAACAACCTTGACCATTAGGAAACCATCTCATCGTGAAAGGACAATTCCGGTAAGGGCAGTGGGCTCTTCCAGATAAAATTTGGTGAGAAGACAACTGATCATCAGCTTTGTGACCCACTGGAGCCTCCGCTGAGTATGACAACATCTTCAAGACACAGAACTGAACTGAACACTTTGGGTACATCTGAGGGGGCTTGAGGTGGTCACTGGTAATTTGTCTGCATTTGGCCTGCGAGGCACCTGGTCTTACCTGGATAGCTGAGGACGGAGTTGCCCTGGAGAGTCTGACTCTGTAGGAGCAGGCGGTGTCACCAGAACAGCACAGGGGCGAGGCGTGCTTAATGTTTATTTACACTGGCCACTGGCAGGGCAACCTGACCTTTACCCAGAACACAGGCAACCTCCATGTAGTTGTAACTACGATCTTTGCTGATCATATAAAGGGATTTAAAGTGCTAGGAAACACCATGTATAGAGTAATAAAACTGGCCAAGTATGAAACAAACATCATGTAGGTATCGATGTGATTTCCCTAAATGTTTGCAATCGCACAGCGCTTTCGAGAGAATGTGGGGGTGGGAGTGGTGGGTGCAGGCTCCTCCAGCGGGGGTGGCATTGGCTCAGGGCCTGAAGGGGACTGAGGGCTGTCGTGTGAACCAATCATGCAGCCAAACGTGCCCTGACAAGGCAGGAACCTATGAGCATGGGCTGCTCTTTCCTCTAGGAAACACCGTGGCAACTGTGGTCTTCCAAACTAAAGGTTCAAGAAGTCATAAGTGAGAACTCCGTGATAGCTCAATGGACTGAGCGAAGCTCTATTATGTTTGAAGGTGGCGTTTGGAGGCAGGGGACAATCTGGCCCAAGGTGCCATGGGGGCTGGAGGCATCTCTACAGGTGCGCCTGTGACCTGAAGTTTCAAGCAAACAGTAGGCTGAGGGCAGGCTCAGGAATGGCACAGGGCATCTGAGGAGGAGGAGGAAGAAGTGTTATTATCAGGACGACTGAGTAAATTTCCACCAATATTCAGTCCCTGCACTCACGTTTGGGGTTGTGTGCACGAGAGCTCTATGAAAACCATGATGATGACAATTAAGAAACACACGAACATCTCTGTACACATAAACATGTGCAGAAGGAATTGCTGCCCCTGGTGGGCGGCGCTCAGCCATGGCACAGGGGACCAGCTGGGGCTTCTGTTTTCTTCTTCATACTTTCCTGAATTTTGCAAACTACCTTCAGTCAAGATTCACTTTTAACTTTGTTTTCACTTTGCGTTTTGAAGAGCCTGTGGGTACGATGAATGTCAGCTGTGGGGACACAGATAGACCATAATCGTCTTGATGAGTCCCATGCCCCTCTGTCCTCTATGGAACCCAGTCTGTGTACCAGGCGCTCAGGATTGGTGGGCCCTGCACTGCAGCCCAGAGGCTGGTGGGCCTGTGGTTTCCTCTCTGTCACGTCCCTAGGGGGGACCCTGGACAAGTCACTTAGTGTTCCAAGCCTCAGGGGGCTCAGCAGGGGAAGGAAGAGCTTGGGTACATCAGTGTGCCCCCCAGGACGCAGAGAGCTCTTGAGGCCCTTGTGCCCTAAGATTCTGATCCTTTACCACTGGGGTGCTCTCTGCCTAGAGTGTTTGACGATCATGTTCTGTTCAGTGCTGAAATAGCACCTGGGTGTATCGGATGCTGAGCGCAGCCAGCAATCAGGTCCCGAGCTCTCGTCTGCTGCCAGCGAGTGGGTGACTCCACCACTCAGGGTCCTCGTCACTTTCCTAGGAAGGCTCCATTTGTCTGACATGGTAGTTCCGCAGTCCTCTCCTGTTCAAGTGATTGTTTTTAATTAAAACCAAGTTAAATGCGAAACTGTGAAGCATTAAACCATGTGAAGTTAAAGCAGATGCCTGTCACCCCTGCACAAACTTCCCCGGTGGGAGCTGCCTCCGAGCGCCTTGATATTTCCTTCCGGACACTCCACAGTCTGCCCAGATGGAAGTGTATGTGCTTCTTCTTGAACCCAGGGGTCCCCTTTCCGCTTGGTTACTGTTCCTCTGCGGCCGGCAGCACCGCAGATACCTTCGTTGTGCTCCCTGCTGCAGAGTGCGCCAGGGAACAGGCAGAGATTTAGATGCTGAGTGTCTTTCACTGCAGCAAACAGTGCTGAAACTAATGTCTTCACGCGTGCAGACACACACGCACAGGGGTGTTTGTGAGCACTTCTCATGCCTCACGTGGGTCGACGCCGTGCAAGGCTAATCATTCTTAGCATTTCATCGGATGCTGCCAAAATATCCCTCAAAAGGATTTCCACCTGGAGTTCAGCCAAAGTGATGGCTTTGCTGATCTCCCAAACCTTACCAACACTGGATCTTACCATCTTTTAAACTCTTGCCAATAAGATACTTGCAGAGAAGTAGGTCGGTAGACCTGTGAACACTCCACCAGCTCCTTCTCTGCCTCCCCGCACCCTGTGGGTTCTGGTTTGTGCCTGCTTCACTGTCTGATCCAGGGTCTCCTTGGCCCCCTGATGTCGGCTCTCACCTCTATGCTCAGCACCCCAAGTCCACGTGGGGAGCCTGGTCTCTCCTGTGGTTCTCAGCATCACTTTTGGGTGTTTCCCCTCACCCTGGGCACGTTCTTGAGATGCAAACAGGACCTTCCATCGGCACCTGCTCTGGCCATCACATGCTGTCACTCAGTAAGTGCCTGTCGAACGATGACACGAATTAGTACAAGGACATGTGGACAAGGAGGAGGCAAGTCTTACACTTCTCTATTGCTGCCTGACAGGCCTATAGTATATGGAGTTTGATATAACAGGAAAGGCATTTTTCTGCTTTCTTTTTCTCTTACAGAACAAAATTGACTTTGCTTAACGAATCATTATTTACCTAATCCTCGTTTTAAAAAACTGTCTGGGGGGCAGGTGTGCTGAGGCTGCCACGAGTTGTGAGCCTCATATCGCTTCTTCTGATGGATTTCCCAAATTTGAGACAAAAGTCAGGAAAAGATGTGATTTAGGAAAGTGCTCAAACACATAATCAAAGTCTGGCACTGTGACACCATTTGATCCAGCAAATTATGGCAAAAATTAATCAGACTAATGTGTAAAACCGAAGAATGTTTAGTAAAATTGTATGTTCAAGAGTGAAGGATTTGTTCATTAAATAATGATATAATACATAACATATGAATGTATGTTTTTATTAAAAATACATTCTGTATATACGTATGTCTGTATATATGAATGCGTATATGTACATTTGTAATATAATATGTACATATATACATAGTATATATATATTTGTATAAGAAGTGTTTCCAACATACCATTAAACAAAAAAAGAAGTTTAAAAATGTTATGTAGGTGTGACTCATTTGTCTAAAATATTAGTATGTGTACATTCGTGTGCATATAAAGTCTAGAGCGATACAGCCACAAAAATGTTAATTATGGTTAGCATTTTTTCTTATCTAGATTTTGTAGCATTTCTACAAACAGGCTGTGTTAATTTCATAAATAATAAAGTATTTAAATTAGAAGCACCCGGAAGTTCCAGTTGCAGCAAAGCTCACAAATGTGTTGTAGGTGCAAAGCTCAACACACAGTCGCATCTTTCCCATTCTCCAAATTCCAACAAACACAACAACAACAAAACTAAATCCTTCCCTCGCTCTTGCGTGCCCCTTCGGCTAGTGCTGACTTTGCTCCTTCCGTCTGTGATGAGCGTGTCATCGAGCACACTCGCTGCCCACACCGGGTCCTGCTCTCTTTGCCCCCCTCACCCTGTCGATACCTCATCAGCTTCAGCAAGGACCTCCCGGCTGGCGCATCCACAGCCCTGTCCACAGCCGTCGTCACGCCGGCCTGCTTGGCCTTGGGACTGCACTCCTCCTGGTTCCTCCCACCCCGGTTTGCTCCTGTTACTTCTTGAACTGCATCCCTCCAAATGGTCTGTTGAAGTCAGTCCCTGTATCTGTGAAGAACGTGACCTTTGTGGAAAGAGGTGATTGCCACGTAATCAAGCTAAGATGATGTCATACCAGGTAAAGCGGGCCTCCTCGACACGACTGGTGTCTTTATAAGAAGGATAGAGCAGGACACAGACAGACACGGGGGAGACAGCCACATGCAATGAGGTGGCTGCAAGCCAAGGAGTGCCTGGGGCAACAGGGAAGGTCCTCCCCTGGGACTTTGCATGGAGTATGAACCTTGATTTGGGGCTTTTGGCATCCAGAACTGAGAGAGGATAGATGTTTGTTTTAAGCCACCCAGTTTGTGACAGGTGGTTATAGCAGCTGCAGGATACTCATAGCTGAGACATCGGAGCCCCGTGAGTGTCGGCAGCTCCCGTCCATGGCCTGGGAGCATCTTGTCTTCTGCCCTGAAGTATTCGGGAACACAGACAGGCACCATTTCCACCTGTACGAGGCTGGACAATGAAGTGCTGAACTCATCCTGTCGGAAGGATGAACACCATTGCTGAACATCACTGTAGTCACCTTCCAAGTATTCCCCTTAGCCATCTGCAAACTTATTTGTCAGATCATGTGTGGGGACAGTTCTGGGGGAAATTTCAGAAAAGTTTCCAAAATTGTTCCGAAGGGCAGGCTAGGCACTGGCATCGGTGCACACTTCTCCAGGGGAGTGCTTTGGAGGTGACATAGTGAACTCAGCAATGAGGGGTCCATTCCCCCCAGGGGTCTCAACCCCTCTCCGAGCTTGTGCCACACCCCGCATGGTAGTGTGTGGGGGCGAGGACATCAGGTGAGGCCTAGAAACAAACTGGGAGCAGCAGAGAATTGTGAGGTGCCAATTTTGTGGGTGCTCATCTCCCAAAGGAGAAGGTCCCTTCTCGGGGCTGCCAGCGACCTCACGCATCATGTGTTCCCAGGCCCTTCCCTTGGGGACCACCGTGATGGCTACTGTGGAACCTCAGAGTGTGACTGTGGAGTGCCAAATGGGCACTGTCTCCCTGATGGATGCATCCCTGGAAAGGGCCTTCATTTAAAAAAGATATTCAGCTTGTTCAACATGAAGTTGCACTTGTGCCTTGGTCTTTAACAAAAATTCAAGCAATGCAGGAAAACAGAAAGGTCCTCACAGTTGCCACACAGTGGCCTCCAACAAGCCATTCTTCCCCCAGCCCTCGGCCAGCCCTGTGTCAGCTCACCCCGAGCTAAGCCAGCGTCTCCAACACTTGCTGCCTGTGGATGATGGGCGTGTTTTCCTTCTTTACCTAGTAGACCATGAGAGAGTTTATGTGAGAACTTGGCTTTGTTTTGCCCCCCCCCTTTTTTCTTGATTTACAGTTAGAACCCAGAATAAGGCATAGACCCATGGCTCTCAAAGTGCAATCCAGGGACCCTTGGTGTCCCCAAGACCTTTTCGGGGGTCCATGAGGTCAAAATTATTTTCTTAACAGTTAAAACTAGTTTTGAAAGAACTAAGACATTGTTTGCCTTTTTCACTTTTATTCTCTCGTGAGTATAGTGTGGAATTTTCCAGAGTTTACATGAAGTGTGATATCATAACAAATTGAATGCAGAAGCAAACAGGGGTTCAGCTGTCTCCTGTTAAGAAGGACTTGGAGAGATTTGCAAAAATGTAAAACAATACCACTCTCTCTATACATGTTCTTTGTGTTAACATGCTGACTTATTGTTGTTTATTTTAAAAAGGAAATAATGAAGAGATAGTTTTGAAGTTATCAACTTTGCTTTTTAAGATGGCAAACACCAATCGATACGACCATATAACAGAAGCTCTTTGTGGTCTCATTAATTTTTAAGAGAATAAAGGGGTCCTAACACCAAAAAAAGTCTGAAAACCGCTACTCTGGACCATAAATGGTGTTCAAAAATGTTTGTTAAAGGAACAAAGGCTTCATTTGAGGTTACTATTTCAATGTCATTTTCAATTTACTTTATACGTGTTTAAAATTTTTTATAATTTTGTGTTGTGCTTTTTATTATAAACCTGTGAACTGAAGCCTGTTGCTATGCTGTGACAAGTCCTAGAGATGTCATTCAGAGCGGTCCCGACACAGCAGGCAGCATCAGAAGTGCCCACAGGGCTTGGAGAACCATGTAGACTTTCCTGGTAGGGTTTGGTCCATTTTAGGTGCATTTCCAGATTGCTTTTCCCAAGTTCTGCTCATTCCCAATGCTGCCAACAGGCTCTGAGAGGGCAGCAGCATTTCCGTTTAAAAATCATACATTACACCAGCACATTGTACCCCTTGATTGCACTAATATACTCAGCTATGATTCAACAATAAAAAATAAATAAATAAATACAGAGGAAAAAAAAAGAAAAAAAATCATACATTGCTCTGGTTTTGATGAACACTGCCTTAGACTGTGTCTGGTGCTATCACCAATACCCAAAGCTATCAGACTTCAAAGAAGAGAAGTCCTCTTTTGTGTGGCTCTGAGTCAAGATCTAGATTCCAGGTCTGATAAGGCCTGCTCATGGCTTCCGTGGGGGCACCTTCTCGCTGTGTCCAGACAGGGCCAAAGGGGAAGGGACAGAAGGGGTGGAAGCTGAGTCCTCACGCGGCAGGAGAGACGACAGGCCCGGCAGCTCTTTGAGGCCTCTTCAACACTCAGGTGGGTCCCGTCTGGGATCACGTGTGGACAGGCCACTCCACCTGTGCATGGGCTGTTGTGGCTTGTGGCTCCTATTCTGTGGACCATCTTGTCACCCCGTCCTCCATGGAGGGCCTGAGAAGGCCCAGCTTCACCTCGCTTGGCTTTGTTCCCTCCCTTGAAACTGAGAGGCCTGTGCCATTGTCTCCAGAGCCTCAGTTTCTTGTCTTTGGCTTTACTCTGAAGAGTCATAGCTGGGGACGCACCTGAGTATTCCAACCTGCCTCTCTGTGTCAGCGCCTTAAGGAAATGCACCTTCCAGCCTGGCCCCTGCTGTGGATTCAGAAAGGCACTGATTGGGCCAGTGGGCAGCTTGGTTACCCCTGGATGGCCCTAACAGCCTTCCAGGAGCCCTGGTTGCTGCTGGCCGTGTCCTTGACACACGATGAGGAAATCATTCAGCAGGCGTCAGCAAACCTCAGCTTCGGGCCCAATCCAGCCAGTCGCTTATTTTTGAAAATAAAGTTTTATTGAACACAGGCCCCCCACCCACCACTTGTTCCCAGATGGCCTCTGGCTGCTTTTGCTCTTTGATGGCAGAGCTGAGCTGTTGAGGCTGAGAAAACCTCAATATTCACACTCTGATCTTTTATAGGAAAAGTTTGGGGCCTCCTGGTCTGGAGAGGGTCAGCCATGGAAACTCCTGTGCTGCTCAGGGAGTGGGTAATCTGCTGGCTGATTAGAGGGAGGAGTGATGGTAACAGATTGCACTTGGGAAAGGCTGCCTGCAAGTGGTGAGAGGCAAGATGAGAGCAGAGACCAGGCTGGGGCACGAGCCAGGAGTTGGCTGAATGCAGTGAATGAGGGCGGGGCCTCTGACTGGCCTGACAGACCCACCTACGGTGAGGGTGAGGGTGCAGCTCTAACCCCAGGTCACCCTCATGAGCAGTGTGCTGGGCCCAGAAGGCAGTTTGCCCCTCCCCCAATGGGCCTGCTTTCTTGGCATGCCAGGACGCAAACTCCCCTGGAATCCTGCAGCTTGGTTAATGGGACAGAAGATGTACGTCCTAGAGAAACTTATTTCCTGTCCACAACGTCCCTGCAAGTTTGGGTGACCAGAGCACGCCTTTGCCCCAGCAGGCCCCATATACACGTTGGCCACAGCACGTACCTGCTCTGCCCCCACATCCCAGCACCAACTTCACAGGCTCAGAAAACATGAGGTGTCTTTCTTACATCTGGGCCCAAAACTCATGGGTGGCCCAAGCCATCTTGAACTAATATGTGACTCTTGGAGTCCTTCTGAGTCATCTGGCATCAATGTTTCCATGTCACTGTGGAAGTATAAAGGTCTAGGGAGGCAGGTACACCCAGCACCGAGCTCCTCCCTGGGTCCTGTGCCCCAGGCCCCTTACTTGCCTTGTCCTGATCCCATTCTGTGTTTGGGGCTGCCGTAGAGCCCACTGGGGTATTTGTCATATATTATACGTAATGTCCTACAAATATAACTTATCTAATAGAAGGCACATATATATCACATCATCTTTTTAAGATCTGAAAAATTTGAGTTCAAAACACATCTGGCCAAAGAGTTTTTGGTAAGGACTTGTGGGCTTGTGTGAAGTGTTGATGTGGGTCTGGAGCTCCCTGGAGGTGATTCCCACCCATCCCAAGCACGGGACACAGTAATCTGTGCACAGTAGGTGCACACTGGTGTCTGGTGCACACCTACTGGATAACAGCATGCATTTGACCAATTATTGGAAGCTTGGGTGGCCTGGTGTGTGCAGCAAGGTCTCGGCTGGAGACCATGTGGTGCTGACAAGGGCAGGGCTGGGCACTGTGACCAGGGAACCTGGGTGGCCCCTCTGCAGTTGGGAATCACCAGACCTGAAGAATATTTATAGCAAATTTAATAGTGAATAGAATGAGAAGTTCCAAGAAGCCCCACTTGGTCAAGAGAGCTCACATGGGTGACAATGTGGAAACCAGAAGCCAGGTTACCTCCAGGTAGGCAGATGGGGCTGGCTGAGCAAACCTAGCTCAGAGTCAATAATAACAACTCAGGGTCCCTGCTCTGAGTTTTAGATCAATGAGAGTATTTTTGTTATAATTGTATCCTACATACTTAAAATATAATCAAAGCACTAGCACATGCTTATAATAAAGCATTGTTTGTAATCTATTCAGGGTTCAAATTTAACTGGTGTCCTATGTTTTATCTGGCCACCACTGGGAGGGGTTAGCAAAGGTCACGCCTTTGACCTTCTGTGGAACTAGAGAGAAGAAGAGGTGCGGGCCCTGAAAGGACCCCACAGTCTAAACCGCAGTGAGGGGGCTGCCTTTGGTTTGTCAGGAAACCCCAGCCTCCAGCCAAGGCACTAGCAGGTGGGCACAGTTGACCCCCTACTCCTCTTTCATGAAGAGGGGACTCAGGCATGCCAGGTCTTGCTCATGCTGGTCCAGGGCCTGGGGGGATGAGTCAGTCCATGTGCAGCACAGGTGCGGAAACAGATAGTGGCTGCCAGACACCTAACCCCGGCGACTGCCCTACACAGGTGTGGGGTCACCACCGTCCGCCAGTCTCAGGAGGAGAACCTGTTAAAGGCAAAGCTGAGCGAGGCCAGCAGAGCTTCTCCCCTCTGCCAAGGGAGAACCGTGCACAGGGCTCCTAGGCCACACCAGAGCCACGCCAGGGCCACTTAGAGGGCCACTCTACTTGGCCAGTTCAGTGAGGTTCTTTTCTTTCTTCTTCTTCTTTTTATTTGTGAACTTCTCAACAAATTCCGTCTAGTGAGCTTTGTTAGCCGAAGACCTGGAGACTGCCTGCACCTGGGCGCTTTCTCCACTGCAGAGCATAATTGCAATGTTAAGTTGAAACCAAACTGTTGGCGGAGGGTACGTGTCAACCTGCTTTGAGGCTGCACTCAGAGTCAATGTAAATGCCTTTGCAAGTTACATGGAAATAGTCGGGGTTGGTTTTTCCAGATGGTGGTAGCATGTTTCAGAAGCACCAATGTTAAGCTGATATTGTATGGTATAAAACGTTGGTGTGTCTTCGTTGGGGTTACAGAAACTTGACTCACCTTGGGGACTTGGTTCAGCTTCAAGGACCCACTGAACAGGTGGCCCAGGGTGTTTGGATGAATCTCCAGAAGGCATAGACGGGTGGCTGCCCCTCAGCAAAATAACCTTCTGCACCATGCAGGCTGTGGGCAGGAATCTAAGACGAGTGGACCAAAGCCTCATCTCACATTATTAAATGATGTCCTTGGTCATCCCACAGCCTCCTCTGGGACACACTCACTGTTACGTCTCTTTTCAACCTGCATTTCAGTAGCTGTGGCTCAGCCCGACAGCTCCCTCCTACCGGACTGTTGCTGGCTCGGACTCCCCCACTCAGGACGGCAAATGTGGCTCTCAGGAATAAATTACTGCGCATCTCACACCACTGAAACTGTGGAAGGGACAGAGATTCCTCTTACGGGTCTTTTTAATGCTTCCAGGGATTTCCCGACTGATGGGGGCCTGGCAGCAGTGCCCTCCTCCGGGATGCTGTGACATTATGATGGAATGGCAAACCTGGCTTGCACAGACGCTGTGGCGTTAGGAGGAGCTGCTCACAAACCTCCGTGTCCCAACGAGAGGAAGAAAAACTGGCCAAGACTGCAAAGCCAGAAAGGCCTGGGTGACGGCAGTCCAGGCCGCAGGGGTGCGGGGAGTCGGGTCCTGGAAACAGAACTGGGCTCACTAGAAGCACAGCGACTGGAGTTCCGGTGGTTTGGTTTGCAAGCTGAAAGTTCCGTGTGAGCCACTGGCCTTTGCCACTAGCCGTACAACCCTGGCCTCCTGGCCTCTCCGTGACCGTCTGTGTATGCGGCATGCCTACTGGGGACTCTCCGTATAGCAGACGCCACCTGCACGCAGTCCTGCCTGTCAGTGGCTGTGGAGCACAGGGTTCATGTTGGGTGGCGGAGGAGGGCTGGGTTGGGAAACCGCACCTGTGTGTGGCCTGAGCCCAGACTGTCTCCGACTTCCACCGTTCCTCGTACGCAGATGCCGTCCAAGTCCACATCAGCACTCAGCCCCACGGTGTGTGGCAGCCCTGTGAAGCTGCTATTTGATTTTTAGATTTTATTTTTTAGGACGGTTTCTGGTTTACAGAAAACTGAATGGAAAGTGCGCAGAGTCTCCACCAAGGCCCCCCACCCCCTGCCTCATACCTAATCCCCCGTTTTTAAAATCTCGTACCAGTGTGGCGCCTCTAAGCAGCTGAAGAGCTGGTGTTGGAGCCAGTATTGGGGTCCACAGTCTCTGTCGGGGCACACTCTTGGGCCTGGACATTCCGTGGGCTGGACACACATGTAACATCATGTATCTACCATCACCGTACCTCGGGCCGGCGTGTCTGTGCCCTGAAACGCCCCGAGCTCCACACGCTCGTCCCCCGTCCTGAAGCCGCAGGGAGGTTTTGCAGCTGTGACTTCTCCAGGACAGGGGGACATGGGATCACTGCAGGTGGCCTCCGCAGACCGTCTGCTTTCAGCGCACACTGTGCATTTGAGGTTCTCCAAGTCTTTTCAGGGGCGATGTTTCCTCTCTTTCTGTTGCTGACTACGCCATCCTGCGGGGGGGAGCTGTGTTTATTCAATCTGCACTAGTGACCATAATTTTTATTTTACAGATGAGGATCCCAAGATTGTAAGTGACTAAGTGTTTTGCTTAAAGTCACACAGTTCTGGAGATCTGGAGAACCGGATTTAAACCCAACCTTGGTCTTTTGACTTCGAATCCACTATTACACCTCACTCCATCCTGGGCTGGGGAATCTGAGTCCCCATGTGTCATATGTTCTTTGCACCAGTCCCAAATGTCATAGGCTCTTTACTGTGTCTTTTTGTGTCCTTTTCCCAAATAAGGCCAGGCCTCTGCAGCACTACAGGCTGGGCACTTGTGGGGTGAGGCAGGTGTGGAGTGTGCCAGGCTTGGGCAGGAGATGGGGGTCAATTGCTTTGTGCTCCCTCAGAATCCATGCCACCCCCAGATACCCACGCAGCAGTGCCATGGCAGTGGTGACCATGTAGGGACAAAACCCACAGCTGTCAGATCCCACGTTAGGCTTGGGGTACAGAAGACATTTTTCTTTTGCTGAAACCTGAAGGAGGAACAAATCATTTAAACCTTGTCACCTAAATCTTTCTTTTCCCTTCTAAGAAAAACCGTTGGAATCATTCTGCAAAGAAAGTATTCTCTCTCCTTTTGTTCTAACAGTTAGGTGTTGATGACTTCCTTTGGGAAACCATTGAGGGTCTCAGATTTCATGATCAAGAAAACCTCTAAGTATTTTAGCAGAAAGCTCCTGATTAAATCGATCTCCTTGGCACTGTAGTAGCCTCCCCCTCCCCGGTGGTAAGCCATAGTGAACATGTGCACTTGGGCAGCTATTTGCCAATATCTTGCGGTGTGTGTTTCCACTTGGCTTTGCTCAGCCACCCAGATTTAGCTATTTAAGTTTCCCTCATAAATCAGCCATTCCCAGCATCTTAATCATCTCCTTCCAGTTTGTCTACAAGCTCTCTGCCCTCCAAGAAATAAATTACTTGCAATTACTTAAAGTTAGTAATTGAATTTATTTTAGTGGTAGAGAGAAAATTTATCCATTTTGCTAGTAATTTGTAGTCATTTTTAGTAATTGATAGTAATTTTCTAGTAAATACTAATTAAATGTTTCACTAAGTAAAAGAAGTATAGAGTAATGTATTCACTAAGCATTAGTATTTCCAATTTATCTTTATACCAGTAAGTGATTTAGGTTAAGTTGATAAGATCTAGTGAAATTATTCTCATTGTGTTAAGCTTTAAAAAAGCAAACCAAAAAAGTGGAGGGTGCATTCTCAGTGATTCGCCGTCACATTACAGATGGAGAAATGGAGGCAGGACAAGACTGTGTTGTTTGTCCAGAACCAGTTGCATAGTCAGTGGAAAGATGGGGTCCCTGGACTTCAGAATGTGGCTCCATGGACCTCCTGGAGGGTTGGGCTGGATGCCGAGTCCTGGACCCCACAGGACCGGTCCCTGTCACTTTGTAGGAAGCTGGTGTGGCATTAATCCTGCCTTCCACCCTCCTCCTCACCCACAGGAGGAGGTCTTGACTACCATGGGCATTGTTCCATGCCTAGGTCAACAGGAACTTTGATTGTACTTGGGGCCAGTCTGAAGATGTGCTTATCTTGTCAGGGTGTCAGCAAGTGAAATTTGCTACTAGGACTGTATTGTAAGTTTTTATTTCACCCAGTGAATCCATTAATCCCTACCACCTGCAGGCACTTAAAAATAACCTGTAAATTGTTTTTCCTTTTGAAATTTTGCTTTATACTCTCATCAGTGATGTGAAAGCTACACGTGTGGGATTGTATAGACTCACCCCACGGCACTGGAATCCCGTCTTTATGCCTCTGTTTTCCTGGCTTAGGCCTCAGGGTGTGTTTGTTGGGGGAAAGAGACAAGTGGTGATTTTCCCAGGACACGCATCTAGATAGAAAATAATATCCCACTAGAATTAATTAATTAATGGGAGTTGATACAATTAACAAATATTGAGCAGCAAATTCTACAGAGGTGCTATTCTCTAATTAGAGCTGTGGCTTAGGGCAGTACAGAGCCTCTTAGAGCCCCTTTCCTGACCAGTAAAACCAGGGCCTCACCTGAAACTTCTCTATAACTTATCTTCCCAGGTTTACATTAAATTCATTTAAAATAAGTCTTATGTTTATTTAAAATATAACACTCTATCATAAGGAATATTCTGAAAACGAAACAAACATAAAAGGCATTGAAATCACCTGTTGTCCCCAAATGTGATTAAAATATTAGCAGATTTTCTTTCCGACTGATTTTTCCCTACAGGTTTGTTTTTTAGTTGTAATCAATCAGAATATAAAACTTCAACTTGTTTTTATTTTCCCTCAGATGATAATATTTGCAAAAAATGTTATAGTCCACATAAATAGAGTTTTCAATGATTACACAATATCCCATCACATGTACCAACTGTAATTTGCCCAGCCATTCCTCTATTTTTTTTGACATTTAGATTGTTCTAAAAATTTTTATTATTATAAATAACACTTCTGTGAACATCTTTATAAATCCTTTTATAAGTTTAGATCATTTTCTTTGGTTAGATTCCCAGAACAAAAATTATGAGGTCAAAGGGCATAAATATTTTAAGGTTCATATTACTTCTTGCCAAATTGTCTTCCAAAGCCACTGCCCAGCGCTCTCCCACCCCTGGCAATATGGACAGGAGATTCCTGTCTTCATTGCCCCATCTCTGCTTTGGATTTTTCCATCAAACATTTCTGCTGGTTGGCTAGGTGAAGAATTATGCAATGTTTAATACTCATTTTTTTATTAACCATGTAGTTAAATATTTTTCTTCGTGTTAAAATTTATATTCTTCTTGGAATTACTTAATTCTGCCCTTTTTCAGGTAATTGATGTGGATGTTTATGACTTTTTTAGCCATTTGTATGATATTTTTAAATAATAAATTAATTAACCCTTAATTCTGTTTCTGCACATTCTTTTTCTAATGTCATTGATTTCCAACTTGCCTTCAAGATCCCCGTAATTCTTAAATGGCGTGAGGACAACTTGGCCTTTCTAGTTTTTTTCCATCCATTGAATGCCAAGTTCAGAAGGACATAAGCCAACACCACGGGAACCTGTGCAGTAAAGATGTTGGGAGTTTTAAATATCTGTGTGAGCCTGGCTTTTAAAAGCCTTTCTTTCTTAGCCAAGGAATTCTTGTATGAATTAAATATGAAAATCCATCCCTCACAAAGTAAACATGTAATGATAGACTTCTTGTCCCCATTACAAATCAGAAGGGAGCCTGCTCTCTGATCTCACATAAAACAGGTGACTCTTCAATTAAACATAAATTTTCAATTAAAGCACATCCCTCTGGGTGGCAGATCGCAGTCCCCACCCCAGCTGGGCAGAACCTTCCTGGGCAGCCTCCTGGCGTCCAGCTGCTGCTGGCGAGGCCAGGCTCCCTGGCGATCCCTGGAGTGTGAGCTTTGCTGGCTGCCCGGGGAGCCCAAGCCTGGACAGTGGGGCTCACAGCTCTGCCGGGATGCCCACTGAGCAGGGCAGAGCCAGAACCTTTGAAAACCAGGGGAGGCTCGCTCCTTCTGACCCCGTGGCCATCAAGTCTCCTTGGCTCAGCATGAGGCTCCGAGGCTGCTTGAAAACAGCACCTTGCAGGAAAAGATCCAAGGGCTGCAAGATACTTGGGGGCACTTGTCACAGTACTCAGGCCATGGCAGGCCTCTCTTCATTCTTTTCAGCAACAGTGATTTGAAAAGATACATGTTAATCTCTACAAAATTTTTAGTAAGTCTTGTAAACTTACAAAAAAAAAAAAAGATTTGTTAAAAGTCTTGTTCAACAATCATGTAAAGTCAAATTCCCCCAAACACTTTCTGTCTCTCCTACCCCTAACCCAGGGAACTTCCCTGAGGGAACCACTGGTATCAGCTTTCTGCATGCCCTTCCAGACAAACGCACACCTGGAAATACAGTGTGTGTGCGCGCGCGCGTGCACGGGGGGGTGTGCACACATCTGTGGATATGTTCATGTATGAAGCAGTGCAGATGTGCCTGTAGGCATATGCATGTGCGTATGTGTGCATGTACTCACCCGTGTGTGCATGTACACATCCGTGTGTGTTTGCATGTACTCATCTGTGTGTGAGTGTGCACGTACTCATCCGTGTGTGCATGTACTCATCCATGTGTGCATGTGCATGTACTCATCTGTGTGTGTGTACATGTGCATGTGCTCGTCCATGTGTGTGTGCATGTACTCATCCGTGTGTACATGTACTCATCTGTGTGTGTGTGTGTGCATGTGCATGTGTGACAAGCGACAGGCTGTGCATACCCTGCAGCTCGTCCTTCCCACTTAGCCCACATGAAGACTTTTCCACTTCAGCACATCCAGCCAGCCCTGATCCTGTTGTGGCTCCTGTAGGGATTCAAGGTCCAGGTTAGGTGGTGAACAGACATGCTTTGGTACAAACAAGGAACATTGGATCTAATACTTGGGCACTGGGCCTCTGTGATCAGTTGTTTCTTTTTTGCATTTTAATTTTCTTGCCTCTACAGCGGTCCTAGGTGTCTTTCCAGCTGTGTGAATAAAGGTTAAAAACACTTACGTGATGGAAGAGTCAAGAGAATTTAGAGATTTTATATCAAGAAGAAGAAAGATACTTTGGTGTTTATTATACAGAAAGTAAGAATTGTGGCGATCACAATGTGCCATTTGCTTCACATCGATAACATAATATTATTGCAGGTAGTGACTTTGAAATTTAGGAATCAGTGACACCTCATGCCACTCATAAGGGAAACAGTCTGATCCAGAGGCCAGAGCCAGATGGAGGAGACTCAGAGGACCAGGGTGCAAGCCTGGACCTCCTGCCGACCGCCTCCTATGGACACTTGCCACTCCCTGCCTCAGCTTCCCCATCCTCGTGATGGGTTTTGTGACCAGAATAAATAGTACATATACAAAAGCGCATGTGTAAACTGCTGCAATTACTATTATCAAGGCAGCAAGTTTGAACAATTGTAGCGAGGAGGAACTGAATGACCGTTGACCCTAAGTCTCTTCTAAAGGAGCTGCTGGAAAAGCTTCAGCAACCTGCTTGCTTGCTGTGCCAGACACACTTGTCTGCTCTTTGTGACCACGTCCCAGGGGAGACATGATTACAAAGAGAAGGTCTGGGGCCAGAATGCACAGCACCGTGTACCCCTTGGCTGACTCAGAGCGCTCTTGGCACAGGCTAGAATCACTCCAGGTCAGGTGGGAAGGATTGGTGAAAAACGCTTCCCAGGAGTGGCTGGGTGCCCTGGGTGCCCTGTGGCCAGCCATGCGGCTGGAGGCAGTGGGTGTCACCCTGCAGCTCCAGGCGGGTCAGGGCACCTGGATCCTCTGCCTGTAGTGCATAGAGGACTCGAGGGTGGGGCAGAGGACTGGCAGCCTTCCTCTTGTGGATCTGCGGCGATGGGAGTGCACAGGCAAAGTCTCTCTGCCCACCTTCTCCTGGTCTGCACTGCCCCGCTTGTGGGGTTGGTCCTCTCCTGACCTAGCACCCCAGGGAGCTGGACAAGGGTGGTCTGGGTGCATCCTGGGAATAGCTGCTGTTGCCATTGGGGGTGTTATTTGGCATTGATTTCCCATTTTCAATGTTCTTGTGATCATTTAGAAGGAAAAAAAAAAGAGGGGGAACAATGTTTATCTTCAAAATATTCTGTGGTATGTAGAGGAGGTTCAGTTAGAAGACAGGACAAGCTAACATGATTTCAAAAGGAAACTGTTGAAAATGCATACAAGCAAGGCATTTTAAAAGACTAATCAGTCTTCAGTAGGCGCTTGAACACAACATGCATGTACTTACACATGTATCTGAAGTTCAACAAATAAACGTGCAGCCTGGCTGTACCATGAAGGTAATTCTTTTCTTTCTTCCTTTTTTTTTTTTTTTTAAATATGACATCACATCAGGTAGTCAAAGTTGAGACTGAATAAAAGTGTGGCATTTGAGATTCAGCAATGCTCATCTACAGCAGGCTGATGCTTGTTTAAAAAGATCTCCTTCTTATAAAAATCTCCTATTTAATTAAGAAAAACTAATATCAAAGCAGTTTTTGCATTTAAAATTCGTGTTTAAACTTCTCCTAGATTAAGTGAGCTTAAACAGTTGCGATTCCTGACTTTAACAGCATTATAAAATACATTAGAGATTGAGAGGATAAAATCCTGCCATGTTAGGTTATAACCTAACTGCTATTTGCAGTTGTAAGGAGTACTAATGGCGCAGGGACAAGATTTATTGTCGCAAAGACATTCTGCTTAACATTAGCTTTGTCATTCCATTAATAATGATTGCTTATGAGCCATCTCGTTGGCATCTTTGTTGTCCTGAAAACTTAAAACTCACAGCACAATTCTTTACGACGTGTTACATTGCCCCCTCTGGGCATTTCTGACCATTATCCCATTTGGTTATATTCAAAACTGCTGCCTCCGGAGAGAGCATTAGGCCGACCTTTCACCTTCCAATATTCTTGGTTCAAATGGCGTAATAACATGTAGTGAATATTTACAAGCACACTTATACTATAATAGAGTACTGCTGTGAACATTAGCACATATTTTCTGCTCAATCAGGCTTTGATGTAGAGCTTGCCGTGCACCCCAGAGAAAATGCAGTCCCAGTAAGCTGTGCTAGTGAAACACCCTTGAACCTAATACAGCTTACATAACGAACGCTGACTAGATGCAGATTAGCAAGGTGACATATTCGGGGGAGACCCTGAGTTCCTGGAATGCCTGATGTCACAGAGCCTTCCTAGCAGGTGACTCCAGGAGGCAGGCTGGAGCCCTCCACCCAAGGAATTCTGAATGGAAAAGAAAATTTAAGGCCATGTAATAGGTTGGCATCTGGTGGCCTTACGATCTGGGCTTTTACATTTCTGAGTTAATATTTTTCCCTTTTATTAAAAAAATAAAATCCCATAATAATTAAAAATAAAACATTAAAAAAGTGAGAGTCCCCTATGTTAGGGTAAATTGCAATAAACACTCCCTCTGCACTGTGGGCCTTTGCCCATCTACTCTGTCCAGTCTTCCCCAGCTGGACCCCTTCCCCTCTAGCCCCACCCCCTGTGAAGCCCAACCAAATAGTGAGAAATGGCTCCCTTCACTAGCTCCGCCCCTCTGTATCAGCCCTGCCCCCTGGGTGAGCCACGCCCCTCAGCACAGTCCCCACCATCTCCTTTTGGAATCCTAATTTCCTATTCTAGCCCCAGCATCTCCACCATCCTCCCTCTCCTGACTTCTCCCAGGCCCCAGGGAGTGGGGAGCAGAGCAAATACAGATGAGTTCTCTGTTTTTTTTTCTTACCTACTACTTCCTCTTGTCTTCTGGAAGAAGAGAGGGCTAGAGCTTTTCCCATAGAGTGTGAGCCAAGCACCAGAAAGGCTGCTGGCTTTGTGCAAACTTTGGTTCTGGGTTCTGGTGCCAAGAGCCCTCCAGGTGAGAACGGGTGTTACATCTTTGAACACAGATAGATACTTGTCTGTCATTCTGTCTGATTAGAGTTTTTTTTTTTTTTCCCTTTTTCTTTTGGTAGAACTAGCATAAATAAGAATATTGGATTTTGGACAATTTTTGCCTCACAAATTCAAGAGGTCAGAGGCTTCTAATAAGATTCCTATAATTCAAAGGAACCTCGTTGGAAGGTCGGCCATCAGCAGTAATTGCATAGCTGTCAGGAGGCCTGTCCGTCTTGAGTTACTGGGAGATTTACACTTAAATTTACCAGAGCCGCAGGGGTCCTGATGCCTGGTCTGCGGCTAGGGCCTCCACTTCTGTGTTCCAACCTGTCTTCCCACTGATCTGTGAGTAGGGCTGAGCAGAGTGCCTGTTCTTGAGGCGGGTCCTAGGCTTGCAGAGAGCCACAGCCTGAGGCGGACTTGGAGGTGGTGGTTTTCTGCTCGTGTGGGCCAGTGTTTGCAGGCCTGACTATGGCTTGGACTGATGAAAATTTACCTGCTGTCAGTGGGATGAGGCCTGACATCCTTTAACTGGTGTCCAGCACCACGTCATGCACCTGTAAGTGTCTGATAAATACTCTCTGGTGATCCAGTTTACCCCATTTGTGCCGCCAGTTACAGTAGGAATGGCATAGTAATGGGACACAAGGCTGCCTCCTCTACTGGGAATTGTTATTTATGGTAGGGGCTTGTTATAATTCAAGTCATTAAACAGATTTAAATTTACCACAGGTTAAGCCATGCGTCCCCTTAAACAACCACATGTAATGAAAGCTTGATATAACATGCTTGGGTTATAACATAGCATTAGTCTGTCTCCTTGTTTTATTGCTGGGTCAATGTGAAGATAGGGTGAACCGTCACTACTTAGTGGGAATTAAGAAAGCCTTTTGGCGTTTCCAATACTTTATGAAACATGTTGTCCTTGTCTGGGTACAGGGCAGTGCCTGTGTTGAATTCTCCCACCCTTTTTTCTCCCTTACTGTTACCTTAATTTTCCTGGAGAATGGGGTTTTCTATTATTTATTCAATAGTTACAAATGTGCCACACCCTCCCCTTAATACTTGACATGAGATATGTGATTTGGTTTTTGCAATACCTCCAAGAAGCAGCTGTCATTGTTCCCATCTGGTAGTTGAAGACACTGCAGCTCAGGAGTGTTAATGTACTTTCCTGGAATCACACAACCAGCCAGCCAAGCCATAGGCCCAACACACTGAAGCCTTTTAGTCCCATGATTTTAAATGTTGTTGGAATTACTTTTTCTATTACAAAAACATTTTAAGGTTTTCCTAAGACAAAAGGTAATTAGAGAAGCCTTAAAAGTCCTATTTAAACTTGGATCTATTCATCCTTCCATTTTCTAATTATGCATCAAATACTTTATCATCAGCAGCCTTTCTTGAGTTCATAAGCCTTTACTGAGCATCTACTGTGGACTCTTTGGTGGTTCCCCAAGTGCAGATGATGTAGCCCCAGTGAGAGGACAAGGAGACCTCCAGTGGAAAGCAAGGGATTTATTTAAGGTTTCAGCAGGAGACAATAATGTAATTCTTCCATGGGGTTTCAGAAAAGATAAATTTGGCTGATGCTTTATGAATAATGGAAAAACCTTTCATAGGAACTGGGTTTTCATTAGTTAATGCCAACAATACAGATGGTGTTTGAAACCAAGGTAGGGGTCAGATCACCAAGGGAGAGAGAACAAGGTTAGAACTAATTGGGTCTTGAGACACTTCAATATTTAAAGGAGAAAGATGAGACACCAAGTCATGTCAGAAGAAGCAGCCAGGGAGGGAGGAAGAAACAGCAAACACCGGCCTCAGGGAAGCTGAGGGCAGAAAGTGTTGCAGGATGGAAGGAAGCATTGGTGGGGCTGGATGCAGCTGACGAGTCTTGGAAGAGGATGGCTTTCCGATGCCCATTCGACCAGTAACTCTTGAAGGCCAAGGAGCAGAGGCAGAACCAGGCTGGAGGGCGTAGAGGGCAGAGAAGTATAGATGTACTGCAGGTGACATGGAGCGGGGGGGAGTTAGATGTCACGAGAAGAGAATAATGGAGAAGAATGCAGGCGGGGACGTCAGGAGGGGATGTGAGGCTCGAGAGGCTTTGTACTGTGTGTGTTTTGCAGACTCCTGAAGGGAAGAAGCCAGCTGAGTGGTTGAGGCCACAGGAGGAGGAAGGAGAGAATGAGCAAGGTGTGAGGGCCGTTAGAGGCAGGAAGTCTCAAGTATGAGGACAGGCAACTTAAGAAGGGAAGATTTCATTTCACCACTCTGAGAACTTGTTCTTGACCGAGTCGGGTCCATCATTAACATATTCAACAACTGTGAAAGAACCTGGCGTCATGCATCTGTGAGAACAGTCTGTGCTTGCTAAGCTGTCTCAGGTGCGTCCCATCCAACGGCCTCTTCCCCACCTCGGTCACCCTCGGAGAGGTCCCGAAGCCTTTCCCAGGCTCTCCGGCAGTGCCCTTCCCTTCCGGAGCACTTGCTACCTCGTGTTGCGGCAAACTTTCTCTGTAAGGGTCAGGCAGTAAATGTTTTCATCTTTTGCTGCAGTTACCAGCCCCGTCCTGCACCAGGAAGGCAGCTGCGGACAAGATATAAATGTTAATATGCTTGGCCGTTCCCATAAAGCTTCTTATGGACACTGAAATTCAAACTTCACATAATTTTCACGTGCCACAAAATATTATTCTTCTTTATTCTTCTTTGGACTTTTACAACCAATTTAAAATGTCAAACCTTTCTTAGCTCACAGGTCATACACAAAGGCAATAGGCCGGATTGGGCCGGAAGGTGGGGATTTGCAGATCTGCTTCTCCTAAGGAGAGGCTGTCGTGTCCCTCTGCCCAGCCTGGTGTCTAGAACTTTCCTGAGTGAGTGCCTGTTTAAGCTTTCATCTTTTCACTTGTAAGATGTACCAAGTGGTAAAATTCCTTTAAGATGTAAGTTATCTGTCTGTCTTCTTACAAATCCCTGTGGAAGAATACAGTGTGTCCACACAACGGGCAATGTAACTGTTTTCTGAGAACTAGAGCACCTTTTCTGTTGTTAATTGGGCTCTGAGTAATTAAGCTCAGATATTTTCCTCAGTAAGAGAAGAAACTTCTTTCCTCCTCCAATTCTTCCGCCAATAGAGGTATAGGATAAAATTCCTATCTCTCTGCCTGGTCCTTTACCGAATACAAAAACAAAAAACAAAAGCTGCTTACCTGAGTGTGCAGAGAGCTTGGGGCCTCTCAAAAGAGAGGCATGTCTGTGGGGTGACAGTGCCCCGCCCACAGTGTCACCCTGCTGTCCTGACTCGGCTTTCCACACCTGAGAACTTGAGCCTGATGACCCGGCTGTGCTTGTCTATTTCCAGGGACTTACCTGATCTCTCATTTCTGGGAGAGAACTGTGACTTTCCCTGCCTCTCTCCCACCAGGGTTAGTTAATTTGAATTCCAGATGAACGGTGAATAACTTTTAAGTGATTTTTTCCACACCATCATATACTAAAGACTTTTTGTATACAAAAAATATTCAATATTCATTAGTTATCTGAAATTAAACGGGGCACCCTTCATTTGCTGAATCTGACCATGCTGTCCTGAGCCAGCCCTGGCCCCTTCAGCAGGTTGGTATAATTCATCAACTTGTCTTTGTTTCTACTTTTTCTCTTAGTGTCACCTCCCTTTCTTCTCTGACATTCCGTTAGGGTGCTAGAAGGGAAACCCAGCAGCCCCTGGAGCTTCCACAGGCAACACTAAGAGAGCTTCCCGTCTTATCAGTTTTGCCCTCCTGGGGGGCCCAAGGTGGGGAGTTTGATAAAAAAGGAGGCCTTTAAAAATGTTCAAACCCAGCCCTAGCCAAAAACTCCAAATAAATAAACACAATAACAATGTTCCTAACTCACCCAGGCCACTGGGGCAGACAGCAGAGGCAGGTGGGGGCTGTGCCCAGGCCCCCTCCTGGCAGTCCCAGAGCTGGAAGGAGGGAGTGGGATAGGGTCCCCGCTGCTGCCCTGCGCCGGCGTTGGCCACACCTGGACTCGGGGAGAGCGGCTGTGAGTCTGCAAAGCTCTGACAACAGACGGGCCTGGTGGGGGGTGGAGGGGGACACGGGGTACTCCCCCTCCCAGTGCGTCCAAATCAGAGCTGTCGGATTCGTCTCACCACCTGACTGCACGCCGGCGACATCCCAGGATGGGAGCGAAATTGGTCCACATTCCAGGGAGCGTGGAGGCCGCCCCTGGGGGAGGCATGGGCCACCAAACTGCCGTCCAGGTGTGAGTCAATACACCCCTCCCAGCCCGGGGGATCCCCTGAGAAGTTTTTGGACACAGATCATTATTGATATATTGAAAGTGTCTTCAGCCATAGCAGGTGGGGGCGGGGGACGCCAGGATGCCAAGCGGAGGACGCGTCCACTCGGGTAATCTTGGTGATTGATGCCCGGCCCTGCTGCCCAGGCCTGCGCACCGCGCGCCCATTCATCTCCGCCTAAATATGGATGTAAATCGACGTACCCATTAAATGACACGGGCTTTGGGGACATAAGATCAGATTAGATAAGCCCCTAAATTTCTCCTTTTAAAATATGCAGAGAAAAGGAGTTCAAAATACCAAGTGCTGACGAGGACTCAGGGTCTGGGAGGAATTGACAAGCATCTCGGAATCCAGAATTAATGCTTTAAACTTTAGGCCTTGTCGGCAATCAATACGCACGCAAAACTCTCATTAATGTTCACAGGGGTTAAAACATGCGTATCAACAGCAGCCCATTTATTTCTGAGTCGTCGACACCGGTCTGGGGTGGGCTTTCTTCTGGGGAGCCGGCAGGGTGCAGAGAGAAGGGCTGCCCGCCCTGGAATCGCCCCCATTCCGGCCCAAGCGGCTTTCTAATCGCAGCCTTCTCCACGTGGCCGCATTCCCATCTCTGGCCCTGCGTCCAGCTCTTTCTCTAGCTGACCATGCAAAGCACATCCCACAGTTCTGCAGCTTCCTAGACTCTCCCGGCCCCTGCACCTCCTCAATGCAGCTCTCAGAGCCGGCCATGCCCCCTGCCCCGAGATTCAGGAGGAGGGGCCTTGGCAGCCCCCAGACCACTGACACCGGCCTATAATTTATCATAAAAGGTTACTGGGTTTCCTTATCCCACGCTGTTATTAATCAGAATGCTTTGGCAGGTTGGATTTCGTGACCTATAAATATTCATTACATTTGGACTGCCTTATAAACAGCAACACTTCTGTTTTTGAAGAAAAATTTGTGTCCTCTTGCCTTGCTGTCATTCCTGGCTGTGGCATGGAGTCAGCTGATGTGGTTTGAGGAGGCAGGAGTCACATTCTCTGTGGCAGGCTGGGTCTTTGTGGGTAGAAGCACGTATGTGAACTCCTGGACTGGGTATCTGCAGAGGCCAGGCTCCCAGTTCCAGACAAATGTTCCCACCAGACAGCTGCTTTAGTTCTCTTTATGAAAATGTGCTTTTTTTTTTTAATAGAGACAGAGTCTCACTTTATCGCCCTCGGTAGAGTGCCGTGGTGTCACACAGCTCACAGCAACCTCCAACTCCAGGGCTTAGGCGATTCTCCTGCCTCAGCCTCCCGAGTAGCTGGGACTACAGGCTCCCGCCACAATGCCCGGCTATTTTTCTGTTTTGGAGTTCGGCGAAGGCCAGGTTTGAACCCACCATCTTTGGTATATGGGGCCGGCGCCCTACTCGATGAGCCCGTATGAAAATGTGCTTTTTAAAATTAGGACATATCTTGAGCATTCTGAAAAAAATGGAGAATAACAGACAATGACCCACAAAGCCACAATCATTATCACATATTCAGGTAGTGGATGAGACGGACCCAGTGTAAACCTGTGATCCCAACTCCCTGCACCCAAGAGGTCGTTCATCATTCCAATGCATATTTTATACTTTTACAACATATTTCTGTTCCAGTAATATTGTCTGATAGTGGTTTTCATATAAAAAATATGTAGCTAGTATCATATTGTTTATTTCCTCATTTCTTTTCATTTAGCTTTATGCTTTCGAAGTTGTGATTTGTTTTATCTGATTTTTTTTTTTTTTTAATCTGTGTTAACCTCACAGATACCTCATGGTGGACTCCAATATGCTCTATCGGGTCTCCTTCTGATGGATATTCAGTTTGTTTTCATTTTCTCCGAGAGCCAATCATATGGGCTTGGACATTCTTGTTGTACATGTCTCCTTCAAACTCCCGTACATGTGAGCAAGAATTACTGAGAAATCACATTGCTAAGGCAAAGAATGCAAGTGTCCTTAGCTTTGTTAGATAGTCTCAAATTATTCTCCCAAATTAACCACCATCGTACATTCTTATTAGCAGGCAGGGAGGTTCTTTTCTTTTCCTTCACCCTCATTCTTGGCCAACAGTTGTAATTGCCAAATTTTAAAGTGCTTGCCAGTCTTACAGGTATTGATCGGCAGCGCCTTGTTCTAATTTGCACTTCCTCCGTTATTTATGAGATAGAGTATCTTGTCTGTGTTTGTTGGTCATTCTCCTTACTCTTCTACAGACTCCCTATTCCTGTTATTTGATCACTTTTCTACTGAGGTGTCTGTTTTTGTCTTACTGATTTGAAAGAGTTTTGGAAAAATAAAATATGCATATGGGCGCATAAGAATTTATTTTCACGAATATTGCAAATATTTTCTTCCAGTCTGTGGCTTGTTTTTTCCATATTTTTTACCTTTTTTTTTACGTGCAGATGGTTTCATATCAATATTTTCAAATTATTAAAATGATGAAGTTTGCTTTTCACATGTTGCATCCACCTGCTCGGCATTTGAATGTGTAAAGTAGGTATCTAATTTTGGATAACCAGTTGTTACAACTTCATTATTGTTACTCAAATATTTTATTGTAAAATTTACAATACTAACAGAAAAGGGACACACATATGCTCAGTTAAAGGTTATAATAAACAATAAAACCAAATAATAAACCCTCAGTTACCTTAGAACATTTCTGTGGGTCACTTCCTAATCTCATTCCCTTCCCTTCTCCTTCCCAACTTTTATAAAACTTGGTCCCCTGGTTATATTTTCTGTTTTCCACATGTATGTATATGTTCCTACCCAATGTGTTTCTTAGGTTTGCCTTTGTCTTCAACTTTATCAAAACAGAAATATAACGTGTGTATTCTTTTATGCCTTCGCTATGGCAAGAATTCACTCTCTTATCTAATATAACTTTATAATAGCCGTGATACCTTGGGGGACAAGTTTCTTCACATTGTTTTCTTCAGCATCCTCTTTGCTCTTTCATTTTAGTTTTAAGATAAGTTTGTAAAGTTTCTTGGAAAAAATCCTATTGGAATTCTAATTGTAATTACATTGATTGTATAGGTTAATTGTGGCAGGTTTGACATATTTATGGTAAAGTATTTTAATTCGCATACATGGTATGTCTTTTTATTCATATAGGTATTGTTTGATATCTTACGATACTGTTTTATATTCTTCAAAGACATCTGTATTGGACTGTTCTTATACAAGTATTTTTTAGGTTTATTTCCAGGGACTTTACATTTTGTTACTATTGTGAATAGGAATTTTAGCATTTATATTGATAAAGGACACTTAGTGGGAGGTGATTTTTATTTGTTTTATATTAGCTTTCTATTGCTGCTGTAAAAAGTATCACAAACTTAGTGGCTTAAAACAACATAATTTTTTTTTTATAGTTTTATAGGTCAGAAGTCTGACATGAATCTCACTGGGCAGGGTTGTGTTCCTTTCTGGAGGTTCTAGAGGGAAGGCAAAAGGCAAGGAGAATCTCCTTGCTTTGTAGCCTCTTCCTTCATCTTCAAAGCCAGTAATCTTGTATATCCTTGACCTTTCCTCCATTGTCACAGCCCCACCCAAGGACTCATGGGATTAGACTGGGTCTGCGTTCAACCATTTGGATCATCTCGCCCTCTCAATGTTCTTAAGCTTAATTACACCTGCAAAAGACTTCCTGCCATGTAAGTGAACATATTCACTGGTTCTAAGAGTTAGGATATCTTCAGAGGTCATTATTCTGCCTGCCACAACTTGATATCTAATAACCAGGTGGAACTCCATTTCTAATAGTTGTCTACAGACTTTCTTGAGTTAACAAATATCATGTTATCTCTTCTTTTGCTATTTCTAAGACAGTACTTATTTTTCTTTTCTTATTGCATTGGCCAGAACCTCCCGAACAACATCAAATATTTAAGTATTGAGAGCAGACACTCTAATCATTAGTTTTAATAAGACAGTCTTAAGGTCTCACTCATTAATAGTGTGACATACATTGTAGGTTTTGAATAAGTGTCCCTTGTTAGGATAGGAAATTTGCTTATTGTTTCTGGTTTATAGTTTACAAATTGTGACTGTCGATTTTTAAATGTATCCCTTGCCAGTTTGAGCTTGCTGTTACATTTTGAAGCTATGTTGTTAGAAGTATATGAAATTTGTATTTGATAATACCTTTTTGGTGAACTTTTTCCTTATTACATAGCATCACTATTTATAGACATGGATACTTCTTGCCTTAAATTGTATTTTATGTCATATTGAAGTAGCAGGCAACTTCTTTTCTATGGGTGTTATAACTTTTTCCTTATTTTCATTTTTTCTGTGTGGTTTTGTGTTATCTGTGTTCCTTATAAGTCACGTACACCCAGATTTCTTAAAAATCCCCAAATGCAATCAGACAACATTGTCTTTTAAAAAGTAAATTTTATCCATTGTGGTTAGTGAATATATTTGGTCTTTTAGATTCTTTCTTTCTTTCTTTTTTCCTTTCCTTTCCCTTCCTTCCATTAATATCAGTTTCTTTCTTCTATTTCCTGTTTTTTTCTTTTTTCTTTTCACCCCTATTTCTTTATCTTCTTTTTATCCTTTTCATTGTCTTGAAAATTAATAAAATATTTTATGATACACGTTTTTCTTCTACTTTTATTTTGGTGATTATCCTTAAATTTTTAAGATGTTTAACCAAATTTTTTCTAACAAAGGCTAGAGTTGTTCAGTTTTTCTATTTTCTATCTTTTGACCACAGTAAGGAACCCCATCGGATGTGTAACAAGCCCCCATTTTGTGTATTGTTTAGGATTAGTTTTACCACCATTTTTTAATAAAAAAGTTGTCATTTTCTAAAATGAGTTAAATTTACTGTTATATTTTATCAATTTCTGTGATTAGTTTTGTTTCTTTTTTTTTTTTTTATAAACTCCTTTAGTTTTTTTGTTCTTTCTTGAAGTGCATGCTGTCATAGTTCTTTTTTTTTTTCTGAGAATCTGTAGATTATAAAATTCATTAAGTCTCTGTAGACCTGAAAATGTCTTTATTTTGCTTTTACTCTTGATTGCTGGCTGACTGGTTTGAAATTTTTGGCTAAAGTATCCTCCTGTCCACCCACAGCCCTTTTAAGACCTTAGTTCCTTGCCTTATGGAATCTCTCACGGCTGCTGAGAAATCTTTTGGCATCATAATTATCATTCCTTTCAGGGCAGTCTTTTACTTTTCTGTAAGCTTTTGAGGTTTTCCCCTTATTTTTGAGGATCTTTATTTTTTCAATACTGTTAAGCATAGTTTTTTTTTTAATTTATTTTGATGGATTGCTATTGCGATCTGAACACTCTTGTCTTTCTCCAATTCTGTAAAGTTCTTAGCAACTATTTGTTTTAAAATGATCTAATATCATGTGTCTGTTATTCTCAGCTTCAAGAAGTCCAGTCTGCTAAGCCTTGGAGCCTCTCTCCCTATTCCCAATGCTGATTAGCATTTTCATGCATTCAGAATATTGTCACTGCCCTTTGAACTCAGTGTAATTCTCTGTTTCTCCTTCTTGGCTCTGAACTGAACTTCTGTTAGAGTCCATCCTACCTTGTGAATTTAAAATGTTTTCAGTAACAGTATGTCTCACTTCTAGTATGTTATAATTCATTCTCTTCTGTATACATTTATTCTCATTTTATTTGGCTTTGTTTATTATTCATGGAAAGGCTGGGTGTTTGATTTATCCCTTTAACATTTTAAACATACTTATTAAAGAGCTTTTGCTAGGCTCCTCTATAAACTTAATTTTGTCTGTAATGAATTCACACTGTTGCATTTCTTATATATCTTTCTTTTTATGAACTCTGATTTATGGGTTTTGGAATTTTGGTGTGTAGGCCTTTTGAGTGGGAGGGTTATGATTTTGTGGCTTGCATTTGTATATTCTCGTCTCTTTCTGTATCTCTCTCTTTCTCTTTCCCCTCTTCCCTCCCTCCCTAGTGTTCTGGCTGTGGCCTGTAAGCAGCTCACCTTTTTCTGATACAGGAGTGGGACTTCGGCTCTGTTCTGAGAGTGGCCAGCATGTTGCTGATACAGTTGTCTAACCAAGAGCTGTAAAATTGACCTCCATCTTTCTTTAACCTCCTTTTGTGAGTGGAAAGGGTGTCCCACTCTGCTGGTATCTGTTTTTGATGTAGTGCATCCTGTGCCACTGGTATGGGTCATTACAAATGTTTTGAGATTCATAAAAATCAAGAAACATAAAAATTCATGTGGACAGAAACAAATGAAGCCCTGCCAGCAACACCAATAAGCCGAGCAAGTTGAAACTTACACGGGTGAATCAGAAAGGATGCTGTTGACTGAGGTTCTTGGAAGTAAAATAATAACAGTCTGTCTCAAAACTTTTGTAGTGACCCCCATATGTAACTCCGACACCACTGCCTATATCTTGACCCAGAGCCTGCCAGCCCATAGCCATGGCTCCCTCTCTGTATCCGCCTGATGTTTACCTTGTATTTGAGCCTGGCCCTGTTTTGGTTTTGTCTGGAGCACTGATGCCATTTTATTTACCTCTTTGCAGGGGGCATTACAGTGGAGGCACTTTGTTTGCTCACCATTCATCTCATTGGCATTGTGTCTTAGCCTGGGTTTGATATTCAAGCTGTCTTTTCTGTATTTCTAAGTTTGACAGCTTATATTGCTGTATTCCCAATGATTATCCAGGGGTGTCCAATCTTTTGGCTTCCCTGTGCTACATTGAAAGAATAAGAGTTGTCTTGGGCTACATGTTAAATATACAAACACTAATTACGTTATGAGCAATAAAAGAGATCTGTGCGTAATTTTTGTGACATCCACAACCATAGATATGCAAAAAGGTCCTCACACAATCCACTTGTGGCCCCCAGGCTACAGGTTGGACACTCCTGTCAGCTCTGTTCTTTGCATGGCTGTTGGGGAAAGTATGTGTGTGTGCGTTTGTATGAATCCACAGACAGAAGTTCCCTCCAACACTGGCCTTACACATTTCCCGCCATGTAGTTTTCTTTTTTAACATTTTATTCATTCATTGAACACACCTAGAGTCCACCACACACAATGCCATCCTGTAGCTCGAGGCATGATCTGGGGACAGGAGCCACTGTGTGACCTGGGGCCACACTAGAAATGTAAAAGCTCGAGCTCCTTCCCAGAGCTACTTAGTTAGAGGCTGTGCTTCAAACGAGATTTCCAGGTGAGTTCTGTGAAGGTAGAAGTTTGTCTTACGGTGTGGTGAAGGTAATCGTACACCCGGGCTTCAACACTGCCTTCATTTAGACAATGAATCATGTGGTTACTTCTGATGATGAACCTTGGATGCTACATTTTCTAATTTCCTTAGAGTCCTTTGAAGATGCAGCTATTGTTTCAAGTTCCCTTAAGGGTGAGTAGAGAGAGTTAGGCTGTGTATGGGGAGTACTGGTGCAATAGATGAATTTTGTGTTGTACTTACACCTAAAAACAAAAGCAGAAAGGGCTTGGGTGTCCCACCAGTGGTCATGCTCTGTTCTCTGCTGTCACATGTCCATGAACAGGGACTCACTAGGGGCTTGTCAAGGGGGGTCAGCAGCAACAGGGCACCCTGCCCCTTGGCAATGGGGACCTCAGGTATCCTCTCTTTTCTGCAGAATGCCAGGTGCTGCCGTTGGGTAGAACTATAGTGTGGTAGCTGCATAAGTGTCCTGAGGTTGCTGTATCAAATCACCACACAAGTGGCTGCAAACAACAGTTTTCAGTTCCCTTCCAGTTCCCTTCCAGTTCCCGAGGCTGGAAGTCTGGATGTGTTGGCAGAGCCATGCCCTTTCTAGTGGCTCTTGGGCAGACACCTTCCTTGGCTCTTCTGACCTCTGGGGCTGCCAGCATTCCTTGGCTTGTGGCTGCATCACTCTGCTCCCATCTTCTGCCCTCTTCTGTCTGTGTCAAATCTCCCCCTCTCTCTGTAAAGGACACTGCAGTTATAGTTAGTGCTACAATCACTCACAGTAATGAGTAATTTAGGATAATTAATTCAGGATATTTTCCCAGTTTTGAGAATTTTAAACTTAATAACATCTGCAAAATCAATTTTGCAATCGAGGGTAACATTCTCAGGGGCTAAGAATCAGGACATGGGCATCCTTTGGGCACCATTCTGCAGCCCACTGAAGCAGCCAAGGGAAAGCGTATTATGTTGCCAGGCAAGTTAAATGGGAGATTTCCCTCCATGCAGAGTGAGTGTTCTCAGCCACCATTCTTAACTAGAGTGAGGGATGTCTCCTCATGTTCTCATCCTACTCACATCAGATATTCCTCATTCCTGGCTAAGTACCTACTTTGTGGCTTACCTCAGTTCTCAGGAGACCCACGGGTATGGAGTATGCATTGGTCACCTCTAATGTGAAAATCCAAAATCTGAAACTTTTGAACTCCAACATGGTGTTCATAAGAGGAAAACCCCACACGTGACTTCAGATGGTGGGTCATGGTCAATACTGCTCAGCCTGCTGCTGTTGGCTGCTGCTGACACCAGAATTCTGTGCCACTTAGTCGCACCAGGCACACTATCTCTTCACTGGATGGGTGGTTGTTGGTCACAGATGAGTTCAGAGTCAGGCATAATGTGGGGCTGTGCACCCACAATGGAGCCCGTCAGGGCAGAAGAGCAATCCCACTGCCTTGTGGCTTCCACTGTCCACTGGGGGCTGAGATGGGGACACCTGTCCTTTCTGATGTTTCAGTGCACAC
Organism: Arctocebus calabarensis; assembly: GCA_963573935.1. Classification (NCBI taxonomy): domain Eukaryota; kingdom Metazoa; phylum Chordata; class Mammalia; order Primates; family Lorisidae; genus Arctocebus; species Arctocebus calabarensis. The sequence goes on from CAUYON010190223.1 coordinate 153,257, forward strand.
ACACTTTGTCTTACCAACAAAATTATTAAAAATATTGGACAAAATTACCTGAAGACTACACTTCTAGTCCTAGACATTTCAGATAAGGGACAGTCGGCCTGTGTTCCCTCCTACCCTGCAGGTGGATGCGGGTGTGGGGCAGCTCAGCGGCCCCATTTTACTCTGCAGGTGGGGGTTGCTGTTTTCAGGAGGGGGGAGGTTGGTTTGTTAACCTGCAAAAGGGAGCAGCATGATGGTTCTGTAGGTTGGATGGTCGAGGGGGGCAGAGGGAAGGTGCAGGGACTGGGCGATTAATGGACAAGCCAGACTGGAAGCCAGAGGAGGGGTTTGTTTGGAGCTGCCACCCTGTGGAGGGGAGGGCCGGTCACTGGGGGACCTACATGCACGTGGGGTCAGGGCACTCTCTGGACCCCCCGATTCCCCCTCGGCGCTGGCACCCACGGTGGAACCTGTCAGGACAGAAGAGCAATCCCACTGCCTTGCTGCTTCCATGGGGATCCCTGAATGTTGACAATTCTGCTTTTAACTCTTCTTCCTCCTTTTAGGGCATGAGGGCTGTGCTGGAGCTCTGCTTCCCTGACCTCTGGTTTGTGGAAAGTCTCTGAGAGCAGGAATTGGGGTAAATTAAATTGGGGAGGCTTCAAAGGCCCATTCTGAGGGTGTTTGGGGTGCCTTGCCCCAGTGCGACTACTCAGTGAGTGCATCCCATGCTCCCTATTCCAAGAGCACTGGTTTAATCTGAAACAGAAAGTCTTTCTGGGCAGGCGTGGTGGCTCACACCTGTAATCCCAGCACTCTAGGAGGCCAAGGCAGGTGGATTGCTTGAGCTCAGGAGTTCCAGACCAGCCTGAGCAAGAGCCAGACCCTATCTCTACTAAAATTAGAAAAACTAGTGGGGTGTCATGGCGGGCGCCTATAGTCCTAGCTACTCAGGAAGCTGAGACAGGAGGATGGCTTAAGCCCAAAAGTTTGAGGTTGCTGTGAGCTATGATGACTCCATGGCTCTCTATGCAGAGCACATAGTGAGACAGTATATAAAAAAGAATTAAAATAAGTGAGAAGTAAAAAACAAAAACAGAAATTCTGTTGCAGCCAGGGCCCCAGGTACCCATGCTGAGTGCGCAGTCTGGGTCCTGGCATGTGCATCAGGCCAGCTGCACACTGGGTGGAAGTCAAGGATCTTGTGGGTTTGGGGTAAAAGGCTCAGGACTTTGAGGGAACACGTCCTCCCCTCTGACCTTTTAGGGGACACCAGCCCTGGAAGGGTCACTGGGGCCACCTGCCCTGGCCCTTAGGTTTCCTTCTTTCAAGAGACACAGGGCCCTGTGCAGCCTGTTCTGTGAGCTCCCCAGCAAGGCCACCATGGCTCACAGCTGGACCCCTAGCCCTGGGCTGCTTGCTTCTCCCTCTCAGCACCCCGTGTGTTTCCTCGGGGTGAGCTGAGATCCTTGGAGCCTGGTAGAGGTGTGGTGTGGGTTATGAATTGTGTAACCCTGGAGAAGAGTTCACTCGATCACGTGTTTTACACTTTTCTCTGCAGAACATTGGTGACTTAATTAACCTCCTTGTAGACGGAGCAGCGGAGAGATACGTTTCCGGACGCATCTCCATCTCTTCTCAGTCACCATGCACTTAAATTGCAAATTCTCGTGAACTGTAACCCAGTGTCTTGTGGCTCCTGATTGTACATTTCCCTGTAGATCTTCCATCTTCAAATGTGTCAAAGTGAGCGTGTGCGGCTGCTGGAGAAAGGTATAGCTATATTAAACTACGCAAAAACCTCCCTTGAAATAATGTTAAGGGTATGGCTTCATATTCCTAATGACAGTCCCTTTCCAGCTTGGTTTGAAGGCCAGTTGTTCACCTGTGCCATCACAGCACACCTGCTGGGGCGGTGTCGGCTGCGAGGGCGGCCCTGCCCTCTGCACTCGGGAGCTCGTTCTGAACCACTACGAGCCCCTTCCTGCTCCTGCTTCCTCCCTCTCTCTTATACATCCCTTGCCCCCCTCCCTGGGCCCTTGCTCTCTTTCCTCCATCTCCAGAAGACCCTCTCCCCATAACTTGAGAGATTATCTTAAAATTTAATGTTTTTTTTTTTTTTTTTTTTTTTTTGTAAAGTTAGGAGAAAATTGAGGATAGAGAATACCTGAATTAAGATGGAAACGAGCAACTTCTGGCTAATTTGTGTGTGACTATCTTCCCTTAAAGCAGCCTAAGAGGACACAAATTCCCTCTTCTACTCCCCAAAACCAATTGATTGTTTTGAGCTCAAAAAGTTGTATCATAAGCACATTTTTATGGCTAAAAATTGGGATTTACAAAGGGAAAATGACAGGCCTGTAATTGGCATACTCGGTATGAAAGTTTGCATGTAAGAGATTCATGTTTGCAATTTCATTTTAGGAAAACATTCTAACCATCCAGAGAAACCACAGGAGGGCGAGGGCTGTGGGAACTCTCTTTCTAGAACCACCTGGTTTCAGATTCACCCATAAAAATGGAACCGCATGGAGTTTTAGTCGAATATTCTGGGATCCACAGACATTTTCACCCAGCTGGAGATGAGATTGGAAGTGCAGACACTTGGCAGCGGATACTTTTTGAGTATATTCACTGCTGCATTATATTTATTATGATTATATTTTTGGTCTCTATCCAGAGTTCCTAATTATGTCTCTGTCATGCTTGGTGCCTCGGTAGTCAAGTGTGCTGGATCTGTTGGGGCTTATCCACGCCTGAGACATCTCGGGGACACAGAGACAGTGACACACAATTACCCGTGTCTTAAGTCTGTGTGTGAACAGAACGCATCGAGCTGGGCTTCTTGTCTGCAATGTCCACACTGTCCTCTTTTCCTAAGCCTCCTCTCTCCTCCTTCCACGCTTTCTCTCCTCACCTTAAAATAAGCGAGAAGGTATGTCACCGTAAAATTTCCCACACTGGACATGTCCTGTCTGTTAGAGGACAAGTATGCAGATTTTTTCTTGGACTACAGGGGAATTTTCTTTTGGCTTAGAATCTTAAGTGGAAAACTGATAGAGCATAAAGGGTATAAAGTGAGAAGTAAAGGCTTGCGTTCTGTCCATGTGTGTGCGTGCAGTCGCCCCTGGCCTGTGCACCCCCACCCAGGCTCAGGTCCCACAGTCGGCCCCGCAGACCCACGTGTGGGAGAAGTGGGCCCTCCGTGTGCTCAGGCTTCTCATCCTGTGGAGCCCGGCATTTCCCTCTGTGTCTGGCCGGAGTGGCCCTGCACGGTGCAGCCTGAGTCGTGCCAGGGTCAGCCGCAGGTGACTGTGCCTCCATCACTATCGGTCTTTGTTTAGTGGTTTGCAAACTTGCTACCCCTTCCTGGAGCCCTCACGCCTGCGTCCTCACAGGTGCCTGGAGGGCCCATGGCGGCTCGAGCTTTTCTCTCTGCCGGGTCCCCCTCCTGGGCACTTGATAGCTTCCAGTGTCCTGCATCCATAGAGCCGCTGCCGTGTTCCTTGTCTGGGCACGTTGTTCGTGTGCCTGTCTGTAGGCTGTCTGTTTCTGCAGGCCATGTTCTTAGACCTGGAGCAGCGGTGTCAATGAGGCGTCCCGAGCTTACCCCTGCCGGCCCTTTCACGCAAGCGGGTGGCCCACCCTGGAGTCCAGGAGACACACACTGTGACGTCTGGCTGTGTGACGGCTCTTTCTGTGTCATTTCGTCCAACCCCAACTGTGGCCCCACCTGGCAGGAGGAATCACGTGCTTTTTATCCAGATGAGGAAACTGGAGTTCAGTGCCTTGTCTCAGGCAGAAAACTAGGAGATCGCTGTCCTGGCATCAGACCTCAGACTTCTCATGCTGTGCCCTGAGCTCCTACTGGGCCCCAAAACCTCTCTTTGCTGATCTGACATCTCAGCGACATTCATGATTTGATTGCAGCAGCCAGCTGTGCCCACCTGGTAAGTGTCAGGATCCTTATTGGGGTCTCCCTGGAGATTCTCCTCCATAGCAAGGAAGAACCTGTGACTGCAGTTCCTTCCTGAGGGCACAAGCATATTCCCCACTTGGCTTCTCATGCCCAGACCCCCGGTCACTTGGCATCTGAGACAGGAGCGATGCAGACCCCTGGGCTGGGGGAGCTGTCTTCACGCGTGAGCACAGCGAGTGTGCCCCAGCGCCAGCCTCGGGGCCTCCCGCCCCACCTCCTTCTGCAAAGCTGGGCGCTGTCTTCACACCTGAGTTCTTTTGGGGGAAATATTCTTTCTCCTGGCCTAGGCTTGGGGTCTTGAGTGACTTGGGGATTGAAGCAGTAGTAACTTTGGGTTCAGTGGTGGTGGGGTGGCCGGAAGGAGGTGGAGAAGGGCATATAATGGGACAACTAGTTGTGGCACCAGGAATGTGCTGACGGAGGGAGAGGAGGTCATGTTGGGGTCAGGCCCCAACCCTGAGGGCAGAGCCTGGGCAGGCAGGAGAGTGTGGAGGATGGGAGTGGGCAAGGGCCTGGCCGGTCTGGGCAAGTGCCCCATCCTAGGTGGGAGCTTCAAGGCCAGCCAGGGGCGCGGGAGCAGGGGAGCACCCCTGTGTGCTCCTGCTCGGCGTGGACTGGGGGCTCCCTCATACATTCTGGGCTTAGACACCGTCTGCCTGCGCTTCCTCCCGGCCAGGAGCCCCTGTTCTCATGTTCCTCCTGGGTTTCTGCAGCAGGGAGTCTTTCCAAGCACTGACCATGGAAGACAAAATTGAGCATGGTGATGCTACGGCAGGGAGCTCCAGAACATGGCACCCACCTGGGTAGCTCGGAGTGGGGGGCTGAGCTGGCTCTCCTGTTCTAGCTCTTCACGGGCCCAGGGGGTGGCCCTTCCTCAGAGGGGACTGCAGCCAGATGGTCCTGGCTCCTTCTCTTAGCAGTCTGTCGGGCTGCACCTGTCACCACAGAGCTCAGATTGTGCAGGAACCTTCCACGGCTAGGATAACCTGCCTTTCGCTACTTGAGGACCTTGGAGAAGACATTCTGCAAGGATTAGTTAGGGTCTAAGAATTTATAACACTAAAAAACAGCCTGGCAACCCACTGGCAAAGCAGATGGTGCAAGAACTCAAGGTGAATGTGAAAAATAAAGCTGAGAATAGGCATGAATGCACGCTGGCCCCAGACCCTTACCTACCTCAAGTGCTATTGACTAACCTCAGAGGAACCCGGCGTCTGGTAGGACAGTCTGGCTGGGCGAGTGTTTCTAATGCTGCTTACTGAGTGACTGAGAAGAACCCGTCCCAGGCCACTGCCTGCGTCTGAAGCCCTGCGGGGAGGGATGTGGCTGATCACGTATCTCTCCTTTAAATGGCCGAGTGGAATTTTAGCTTAATGGACAGACTTCACTTTCTCTGCTTCCTCCCCCCCCCCAGATCCGTTGTAATCAAGTGCACGTATATTTTCCTCTTACCCCTAAAAACTCATTATATTTAAGTGTTTTTGCTTTTGTACTGTCACTTCAAAGAACCAAACAATTTTTAATAATCAGTGTTAGGAGCTTAGGATAATATTGGTTGAATTTTTCACATTCAAAGGCAAGCTTCAACCTTTAATATCCACCAAACTTCAATTAATTTATTTCCTCTTTAAGGACCTAAAGGCAATCTGAATCATTTTTGCTGTCACGTAACATCCCCAAACAATATTTGATGAGGCTGCGTTTAGTTAGTGGTTAATAGATTCCGGCTTAGTTAAGGCTTGCATGTGGGTCGCGCCTTGTTTTAGAAACGTCTGTTTATTATCAGTTTAATGCAGATGAAACTACTTATTCACTCTTCAGAAATCCTTTATGACTCCTAATTAAAGTCTTTGTCTGAACACAAAATAATTAATACATAAAATGAAGCCACGGGAAAGAAACAACTGTGAAGTCGCCGCTCACTTGCGCGTCGAGCCGTATTTAATCATTAGAGTAACAGTGTTTGCACTTTTGGAAAGAAAACAAGACGCAGACTTCATGTTTATTTAACACTTTGACGAGTTCTTCTCGGAGGTATGAGATGAGTCTTATGGAGTGCTGTAACAGTAAATCAAGTGTTCTGAAAATTACAGGGTCTTAAACAGTAGTGTCATTTTAAACCCAAATAGTTTGTGGTGCTCCAGCATATAAAAGTGACCTCTTAGAACAACAGCGACTGTCTACGCTGAAAGACAAGGAAAGGAAATAAAAACAAGACATAAAATATAGTGCTGCCGGGGTGCCATTTCTTCTAGTGTGGTTTCAGCTTGAAATCTGATGCTACTGATGGGCATGAGTGTTCAGTGCCCCCGAAGAGGGGGCCTGGCCTGTACCCCAGACCCTTCTGTCCTGTGAAGACACCTGCAAAGTACCACTAGCTTTTCTGAATGGGCTGAGAAGGAGCCAGTCCCCGCACAGGTGAAACATGTCCATATTAAAGGAAATCTAATTAGGGGACACTTCAGGGCAGCGTGAAAACCCACAGTGGGCTCTTTCTACAGAAAGGATAAATAAAGGTGACCAAGAGGCCCAAGGAACTGGTCCTAGGATGAGGAATTTTCACCTCCGGGCCACAGCTTCACACTGGACCGTGACAGAGGCATCACGTTCTTGAGTCAGGAGACAGGTGCCCTCAGTGGTGCCCAGAGCTCTCGTTTGTACCTGGTAGGAGTGAGGGCAGGAGGTCAATGTGACTCGTGCTGTGACCTCTGGCTCGGGTTTGGGATCTGGGCTGAGGAGGAACACACAGACCTGGGGGAGCTGGGCCCCACACTTTCTTTGCCTTTTATGAATCCCCTCTCTTGTTCACTTGCTCAGAAAGAGGTTGCTGCCGACCATTCAAGACGTCCAGGGAAGCCCTGGCCTTTCCTGCCCCCTGGGCCCCTGTGGTCGGGGGCACAAAGCCCCTTCTTGGGAGTTTTGTAGTGATTCTTGCGGCCTGAACAGAGCGTCGGGCAGGCCCTCCCATGCTCCTTCCCTTCCAAGCCCCGCACGCTGTATATTCGTTTTAGAAAACTGGGAACACAGAAAAGCAGACATGATGAAGTGAAAATCATCAGTGACCCCCCCCCACCCAGGCAGCACCCCTGTGAGCCTTTCCTGAGTGCCCTCTGACCTAACTCCCACATAACTGTGGTTCTTCTGCACACGCTGTTTCACACAATACTCACTATCCCGTGCTCTCACTGTATTCTACTGAGTGCACATGCCGTCGTGACACGAGGCCCTTGTCATCGGACGTCTAAGTTGCTTCCACTTGAGTCCTTTGACTCATCTGTGCCAGCCTCTTCTGCTCTCCCTGGGGAGCCCCCCTGTGTCCCTGCGCTCTCCTGCTCGGCATGGATGGGGTCACAGGCTGCCTCCACTCCCACACCAACATACTCCAGTCAACCTGCCCAGGCACGCTCCCGGGTCACAGGCTGCCTCCCCTCCCACACCTCCATCTCGGCAGTGCTCGTGACAGGGGCATGAGCCCCAACTGGGAGTCGCTCACAGTCTCCAGGGAGGGAGAGGGCCAGGGCGACTTGCTTGTGTAGCCCAAGGCACCTGCTGCAAAGGACATGTGATCAAGTACTGCTGGAGGTGGTTCTAGGATTTCGAGGTTGAGTGCGAGTTTTGGGGCCAGGTGATGGTTTCTCTGCGCTTTGAGGGATGGTGAAGGTGAAGGTGGGAGGGAGGAGGCATGGCGCTCCAGAGTCCTCCATGGGGTAAGCTCAGAGACTAGGAGATACAGGTGCTTCGGTGAGGGGTTTGCTGCAAAAAGCCGTGCTTTGTCCTCCCTGTGAGGCCCTTGGCTGCTGAGCTGGGCGGGGGTCGCTGTACCTGCAGGAAGTTCTGAGCTTGCTCAAGCCACACTGGAACTTGGTCAAAGGCACAGAAAAGGAGGTGGAATATTTAGACTTGTGAGGACATATTTCATCTCATCTTTCCTATATCTGATAAATAGGAAGTCATTCTGTGGATTCTGTGGATTTCTTTGGGTGCCATTGAAACTTTTTGTGGTTCTCCCAGATTCGTCACTGCTGGGGGCAGAGTTCCGGCTGCCCCCAAGGCCAGCTAGGGTCTGTGTCTGGAGGTGGACAGAGACTGGCTTGTGTAGTTGGTGTGTGACTGAGACCACCCCTTCCCCAAAACCCCACTCAGGGCTCCAAGAAGCAAGCCTTTGTCAGGAGTCTTTTTTTTTTTAATTGTTTTTATTAATAAATCATAGCTGTGTACTTTAGTGCAATCAAGGGGAACAATGTGCTGGTTTCATATACAGTCTGCACTGTTTTCATCAAACTGATTAACATAGCCTTCATGCATTTTCCTAGTTATTGTATGGAGACATTTGTATTCTGCATTTAGTAAGGTTCGCCTGTACCTTTCTACGATGTAACGGAGTCTTCACTGCCTCTTTTCCTGGTGACCACCAGGCTGTGTCAAGGGTTCTCTCTCCAAATGGCTTTGAAGGGGCCCCAGGAACTCACAGGACTGAGGTTCTGGCTCAGATGTTAAGGAAGCCTGAAGGGGCATCTTTTGGAATTATTAAACCTCTGATGAACAGGCCACTGTAAGTCTAATTATTAATCTTTGGGAAACTTGACCCTTCAATTAACTGAGTAATAATTGCATTGTGGACCATCAAAAACCCTGCATTATTAATGAGCACTTAAGGTCAATATGCGTCTGCTTCACTATATTGTATGTGATATTTATCACTGTAATATGACTTCCTGGTTAATTACACAGAATCAGGCAGCATTCACTTTTGATTAATGTGGAAAGTTCATACCGACTTTGTTAAAAAAACATTTATTATGTGTGATGTATTATAATAAAGCCTTTTTCTCCCAGAGCTTTGTCCTATGTACATATGTTTTCAATATTTAGAGAATTTTCCTGGGCAGAGAAACTTCCTAATACATGAAATTGAGAAAATTTAATAAATCATGTTAGCCACCTGTGCAGTGTGTGTTTTTTATCTTCTTGTGGGAAGGCCAGGGTCGTAACTTATGCAAGATGATAAACGCATTTTAACTGGAAGGACTGCTGTGAAATCATACTCCAGGCACCCCCTCGTGGCACATGGGGTGCTGAGGGGTGGTGGAAGGAGTGTGTTCTTGGCGTCGCTAGACTTGGGCTGTAATTAGCTGTGTGACCTTGGGCAACTTACTCTGCACCTCGTCGTCCCATAAATTAATCTGTATTCATTGATTAATACCTCCCCAGCCTCCCTTCCAGAAAGAGTTTGAGGATCAAAGACTCTGCGGCCTGTGAGAGGGCTTTGTGCAGTGAAATGTGCGTTCGTTTGGGGTAGAATTCCCTCCAATTCCTCTTGTCCTTTCTGGGCAGATGTAGGTTTCAGGTCAGAAAGCCAGTTTGGTAATGAACTTTCTGTAGCACAAGCTACTGCAGAACTGCTCCCTCCTAGGCACGGAGCAGGAGGCCGGGGTGCTGTGTGTTCTGGGCTCAGCTGTCCTCCCCTCAGCCCCATCAATGTGGAAGTTCCCCATACCTCAGAATGTGACTGTATTTGGAAACAGGGCCTGTACAGAGGTAAGTATGGTACAGCGAGGTGACACGGGACCCTAGGCCCATAAGACTGTGTCTTTATAAGAAGAAATTAGGTCACAGACTCAACATGGAGTAAAAGCCTCGTGCAGACACAGAAACAGTCACCAGCAAGGTGGGGCAGAGTCCTCAGGAGAAACCAGCCCCAATGCTGTGCTCTCAGGCATCCGGCCTCCAGCGCTGTGCGGAGGAGTTTAATCCCCTGCTTTTGGCATTTGTCATGCAGCTCCAGCAATCGGGTATGGTGAACACTGGCAGGGAAGCGTCCGAGGTGCCCGGTGCCCAGGCCCCCACTCTGGGGTCTGGTGGGAGGGTAGGCTCAGTAGGGAACAGGTTGGAGCCAGACCTGAGTGCAGGTGCCTTTGGTCCTGCAGGTGGGGAGGGGAGAGAAGGCGGCTCTCAGGAGTCTCCTGGGCACCAGGATGGGGGTGGCATGGGGAGAGGGCTGAGATGGCTTCCCAGACTCCTGTCCTGACAAAGGGCTGCGCCTCCATCAGTGCAGACTGGGAGAGAGCCCAACCTCCAGCCCCTGCTTGAGAGCCTGTTCATTGGATGGCCCCAGTGGGCGAGGCCCAGGCTGGGTGACTGGGCACTCTCAGTCCAGAAGTCTGGTGCACTTGTCAGCATTGAGGACCAAATGTGCTTGTCCCTGCGAGATGTTCCTTCAGGCCCAGACACTCTAGAAAAGGGTTCATTTTAAGTCCTTGCAGACAGGATGGCAAAGAGCACCCAAACCCAGATATGCAATAGCAGGGCTGGTCGGGAAGTGACAGCAGCTGTGGCCGTGGGGCACATTCCAGGTCTCTGGTCCCTCCGCAGGCCACTCAGCTCTGTTTCTTGCCTTGCGTGGTGACAGATGCAAACTCGTTTCCATTTCCCCATCTTTGGAAAGGAACACAACTTTGCATATGCATGTGTCAGAGGGAGGTGGAGGTGAACATTACAGTGCATCTTAGCAGGGCACTGGTGAAAGTTATTAAAGGTAGAGTATCAATGTCTTTATATAGTGATCAAGAAAGTGCCATGAAGGCTATCTGTAACAGTACGATCAAAACATTTCTGAATGTATATGAATCACATTGTGCCCTATGATTGCACCAATGTACACAATTATGATTCAATAAAATTATAAAAACAAAACTAAACACGGAGTTCCAGGATTCTCTGGGCAGAAAGAGCATGTCGGAGCATCCCATCTCATCACCTGCTTCACTCAGGGAGGAGGCAGCCCTGAGGGGCGACTTTCCCTCACCCATGAGCATGTGGGAGCGGAACCATTCCAAGGACCTATGAGAGCCCATGAAACCATCGGAAGATTGGGTGTTAGGCCTGTTAGGCTGAGGTGCTGGGTGCCTGTAGATAGGAGGGGTGTGGGCTGCCAGTGCTTGGCACCTGTGAGGTCTGTGGCTGCGTCAGCCAGTCAGCTGTTGAGCACAAGCTGCAAGGTCAGAGGGAAAAACAGTCTGTTCAACTAAAATGACTTAGTTTATAGAAAACAATGGAAACTAGAGACACAGGCGACAGAAAGTCAGAAGAAAAAGCCGGAGAGACTGTTGATACAGGACCACAGTGGGGGTGGAGGCCCCCCAACCCCCCAGCATGCGTGGGTACGTTGCCAAGTGCTTGGCGTACCTGGACCTGGAGGGACCTTTCTCAGGATGTTGACGCCTTATCCTTTTCTTGTAACAACTTTCCTTGAGCGTGTGGAGTGGAGACAGGTGAGCGTCTGTGTGCAGAGAAGTGGCTGTGGTGCCCACACTGTGCCAAGCCAGCCTGGCCTCTCTCCCCCGCTGGGCTCGGGCGCTGAAACTCTATCCTTGTAGCAGCTCAAGCTGGAGGACTGTACCCCAAGGGTGACCAGCTAATATCCTGAGCCACCTGAGCTGGGAAATATTCTGTTACGAAAAACATTTTTGACAAACTATGGTAGAAGAGGTTAACATTTCTTTTGATCAATAAGACAAATATTGAGATTATGAACTAAATGCTGTCTACATTTCTAAGGGCCATCACGTCCTTAGGTGTTCATCCTATTTCAGCCCATCTGCTTTAACAAATTTTAGTAGAGCTGTTAGAATTTTCATTCATAATGTATGACGGGTTTGTACGAATTTCCTCCGTGTGTGAAACCTATTTAATGTTAACATTCTCAAATTGGAGTTGGTTATAAATAATGCACCAAGAGATGTGAAATGGTGCAAATTATTTCTTTGTGTTATACCTGTCAGGCCAACAATTACATTTTTAAAATTTGCAAATAGTTTTGCACAACTTGTACTCAGATTACTTCTATCAAAGGGAAAGGACTCTTTGTCCCACTTTATGTAAATTAAAAACTTTTAGCCAATTTGTGGTCAAAAAATAAATAGTGGAAAGAGCTCGCAGACAACATTTATTTTGTATGTACATTAACGGGCACTTCCATTTTTTCCTGGAGGCCAGAATCCACTTTGAAATTCATGTTTGATAAATTCCCTGGCTTTCCGAGTAATTTAACTGTCTACAGGGCTGTTGATCCTCTGAGTGTATCATTGAACCTTGGGGACTTGTGCACCATTTCTGCATATCCAAGTTCAAATATATGCTCAAGATTGGTTTAAATTTTAAGTTGTTGATCTTATTTCTGATAGATTTGTTAGCTTATCCTCCATTTCATTTCTAAAACCAGCTCCTAATCCTCAAATACTCCCTTCTTAAATATATCTTTGCTAAATTCATTGATTGCGTTAGTAAAATGTATATTGAACAGTTGTTCTGCAAGTGTGCCGTAACGTGGAGATTGTTAGTGCCGTTGCTCAAAGACCAGAAGAAGTTTGATAAGTTGGCTGTCAGTTATCACCTGCCTTCTAATTTGTTACTCTTAGGTAGACCATTCCTTTGCGAGTCTGTTGCAGTATGTCTTTCTACCAATTCTACTAGATTTTGATAATTTTCATGCTGTCAGTTAGGTAATATAAAATGCAACCTAAGAAAATCTTTTTGTTATGTTTATTCATAGAATTCTTGAGATTTTGTTGGTATTACCAATGTTATGTTTCCAAATGAAAGTTTCTAACCCATTGTTACTGATGGAATTTGTCACTTTTTATCCCCAGTCTATTTTTAAATTTAATTTCTACCATTAATAATGACAAGTCAATTCTACAAACGCTGAGTTTAAAGCCTCTGCTGTGTTTGTTAACTACCTTCTGGTAGGCTTGGGAAGATTCTCCACATGCTACCATATGTATATATTGTTTGAAGCCGTGACCTTGGCAATCACCTTGAGCTACGGCTGAATCTGGTGGATGAAGAGGCAGATGCAGGTGGGCAGCGGCTGGTGTATTTACGGTACAGCTGGTTCTGAGTTCTGGGTGCGCCAGCCCAGGTGCACGCCTCCTTCCTTACAGGAGTTTCATCTCTCCGGAAGCCGTTCTCTCAAGGAGATACATTTTAATCCAAATGCAGAATATCATTTCTATTTCTTCTCCTTCCTGTTCTTCCCCAACCTGCCCACCACCTGTTTCTTTGCAGCTCATTTCTTCTCCTAAGTCAGTTCAGATTTTAAGGCCTTTCTACCTCCTTTTTCTTTCTTTCTTTTTTATTCCTTCTCCATAAGGACATTAGCCTAAAGGAAAAAAAAAAAATAAAGCCTTTCTGTGTGGCCTGTTCAGAAAGACTTAGGAACTTCCTCTCTTTCATTCTCAGACCCAACCGGACCCGTAGTGCCAGAATTCAAATTTACAGTCTCTGGGGCAACATTTTAATAGAGTTTTTGCTGGTGTTAAAGCTTAACTCTGGTGTTATATTCATACTCCACCATGGAGGTTTAACCACCCCATTTTATTAGCAGCAAAATAAAAGTATCAGGAAAATGAAACCTCAGTGTTTGTGTCATGGGAGGAGCACACTCGCCCTGTCTCCCAGTGGTAATTTATATCTTCTTGGATCATGGCGCACGTAAACTTGGAGAGCAGTAAAAAAAGAAGCCATTTGAGAACATTTCTGACTTAAATGAATTATGTGTAGGAAAAGAATACCCAGCCCATATTATCTTTGCCTTTTAAGGAAGTCAAGCTTTGACAGCAGGAGTATTTGATACAGTTATGCACCCTGGACAAAGATTACTTTGGAGGCTAAATTAATAGATCTGGAACATGGAAATGAGAATAATGAATCTATTTCATTAAAAAATCCTTTTTCGAATTATTTCTATTCTAAGCTTCTTGGGCCTTCAGAAGAATTTGGGATCCTGCACTCTGGATGCTCTCTCAGTGCTAGCTTTTGCTACGAGGGTCCCTTTGCTTTATAGATGGCGTGTCGACCAAGCCTAGAGAAAAAGATGGGGACATCACCTGGGGTGTTTCCATGTTCAGGCACAATGTGAGAAGGAAATTTCCTGGCTTCTTCTGGGAGCCCGTTAATCTTTAAATTCCTCCCTGTGAAGGAGTGTGGTTCTTAAGGGGAGTTATGTGTGATCGGCTGAATGGCTGAAGAATGGTCAGGGCATCATTTCTCATTTTAAACAGCGAACTTTGGACCCAGACTCAGGGGGCTCTTGTCCTGGCTCTGACATTAGCTTTTCTAAGTCACTTCAAGCTTGGTCACAGAGGATAAAGGTGCCCATGCCCTGGTTCCATGACAAAACAGGAGAGGAAGGCTGAGAAATAGGTAGGATGCTCTGTGGTGGCCAGCCCTAGGAAGGCCATGCCACTGGGCATTTTTACCTGTCCTCAGAGCTTCTTCCCCTGGGTTGGAGGAACAGACTTTGGCCTATTTTGCCAGGTAAAATAGCAACAATCATTTAACTTTTCCTTTCAGATAAACAGTGAGTTATTTTAGTATAAATGTAACCCACCTATTGCATGAGATATATTTATACTAAAAAAAAAAAATGCTTAGCTGATATTCAGATTTAACTGGGCATCTTGTATTTTGCGGCTTAGCCTGGCAGCCATGGCTTTCTTGCCTTTGCTCCACGAGGGTTTGTCCTCTTTTTTCCCATGTCCTAATAGGGTTCAAGATCTCAGCCCCTGGCTGTGGCACCAGACAGGAGACACGTGGAGTCAGAGGACAGATGCTCGTCTATGGACGGTTATCCGTACTTGCTCACGACATTCTACCTGGACGCCTGGGTGAGCCACTTCACCTTTCCAAGACTCAGTATGTGCAGCTCTGAAATGAACATCAGAACTCACCCGATGAGGAAGGTGGTTGTGAGGAGGGTTGGGGGAGACGTTGGGCACAGTAGTATTTCCAAGCGCTTTGCTCTGAGATGCACAGTAGTATACTTGGCCTCTGCATTATGAAAGGGCGGTTGGGGCAGCAATGCAATAGTTGGATGGCACGTGTTTTCCGGCAGGGTAAGTATCACCACCTCTCTTGCCCCAGACTGGAGCTTTATGGGCTCTTCCTTGGCCTCACATGTGTTGCTGGCAAATCTGTCTTTGTTTTCTTTGCTGAGAGCAGGAGCTGGGTTTCTGGCTCCATCTGCAGAACAGTCTCTGAGGTGCCTGCCCCTCCACCCTCGGGAGGGCACATGGTCTGTGCCCCGACGCCTGGAGACGCCAGGCTGAGTTCTCTGTCCCCCCTGTCACAGCGTTCCCTTCCTCCAGGCACTCTGTGATTCAGACCACGGCTGCTTCTCTAAGGTGGCAGCATGGGATCTGGGGCTGGGGGAGGAGACTCTGGCTGTGCCTTCAGTGGCCATGTCAGGAAGGTTGAGGGGGCCAGAGGCCAGTAGGGAATGATGGCAGCAGGCGTGATTGGGGTAGAAGTGGTGCAGGTGCTACAGAGGTAGTGGCCTCTGGTGGGTTGTGGGCTGGGGTGCCCCCCACCTGTGGACGCTGCACAGGGGTGCTAGGGGGCGCCCTCTGCCCTCTTGCCAAGCCTCTTGCCAAGAGTTCCAGTCTTTTCCTGGCTTCTTCAGGGAGCCAGTTAATCTTTAAATTCCTCCCTGTGAAGGAGTGTGTTTTCTCAGCTGTTCTGGGTACTTCCCTTTCATTTCCCAGGAAGGAAAAGCCCAATCTGTCTTCTCCCAATGGCAGAGATCTTCCCTGTCGAGCTGTGTGCGGTCACTCTCATCCTGCCCACCAGGTCCAGCTGGTCCAGACACCTTGCTGACTCTCCCCTCGGCTCTTCCGCAGCAGCGGTGTTTGGCCTTCTGAGCTTCCCAGCTTCCCCTGCTCTGAGGGGCTGTTTGTGAGGCTTCCCTGGGGTCCTCCGCAGTGTCTGCCACCCACCCCTTCTCCAGCCCCAGGGAGAGCAAACACTCGCTCTGCGTTTGGTGGTGTTACAGCAGCCTTTCCTTGATAGCGGGCAGTTTTGTCCTCCCCTCCCCTCCCCTCCCCTCCTCTCCTATCCCCCTCTCTTCCTCTCCTCTCTCTTTTTTTTGTTTAATTTTCCTTTATACTCAGAAAATTGGTGGCTTTTTATGGTTCCCCATTCCCTGTGACTGATGGAAGGAAATACCGTACAATTGATTGAGATTAAAAATTAGTGCTTTGCCGTAGAGAAGCCAAATTAGCCATCAGAAGTAGGTTCATAGAGTATTTTAAGAGTCTTTTGATTAATTCTTATGATGTGAGGCCTTTTGACACAAAGTTTTATGTGCTGTGGTGTGGGAGGAGGAAGACGTGGTAACAGGTTGTTACAGATTTACTTTTACCTCTGGTTGATTTATTGGGCTGCTCTTGTGATGGGAAATCAGGGCACTGCAGACGGGGTGTCTCCTTTTGGTGAGAAAAATTCCTGAACGCGCGTCTGAGTGTTTTCTGGAATGTAGGCTCAGAATTTCAGGGACTAAGTGGGAAGGACTTGGAGAGGCATTTTAGCGAGCATGCCTACCATTGTGGAGACAAACCAGCACGGCGAGGCCCTTCTAGTGTAGACAGATGTTGCTCGGCACCTAAGCTCAGCAATTTTTGGATCACCCCCAAGGTTTAACTGAGTGTTGGTAGCAAATAATTATGAACAAAAAGCATTTTTAAAAAATTTTTTTTTTTTTTTATTGTTGGGGATTCATTGAGGGTACAAGAAACCATGTTACACTGGTTGCATTGAACAAAAAGCATTTTTGACGGTGACTCATTTGTTCTTCATCTTAAGACATATAAACCTCCCCTATTTGTTAGAGCCTGGGGTCAGCTTCACGTTTTCCTTGCCGCATCATTTAGGAGTCAGTTTTATTACCGTCCACCATCCAACCTAAAGCGAGCAGGGGCAGCCCTCGCCTTTTGCCATCTGACAGCCCCTTACAATCACGGCAATCTTGGCTGGGCATCTTGAAAGGTTCCTCAGCTGTACTCTTGAATTCATATTTTAGAAACAAGGACTTCATGAGTTGAAAACTTTTGCTGGTGGAAGCCATTCCACATACGTGAGTTTCAACAGACAGGTACTCGCGTGTCGCATTCATCGTCCCACTTGACAGGGAGGGAAGTAGAGGGTTACCGGATAAGTGCTTTTACCTTAAAGCTGCAAAAGCTCTGTTTCTTCAGTAAGTGGAATTACACTTAAATGCCTCACATTTATAAACATATGTGCTTACTTATTGATGCTAATTGACTTGTGTGAAATAGAAGTTCAAATTAGAATTAAAAGCAAAAGTATATTAAAAGTATATTTCTCTGAAACCTGAGTAAACCATCTCTACTAACATTTCTGACTGGCTATTTTTGTTAGTTACAAGAAAGGTGGGTTTTTCTTTTTTATTTTCCCTTTGTGATAGAAACCTTGGCAGTTATGCACTAATCTATTAATCAAGTTGGATGTAGAAGCATATTAAACTAATTGTCCATCTCTTTAGGTTTTCATTGCTATGACAGCTATTTTTTTCTTTTTAAGTCTCTTCTCCTTTTAGGTTCAAAAAGTCCGAGATGTGAAAGACCATCTGTGGGTCATATCCTGGCCTTCGGCCTCCGCACCCCGTTTTGGGAGTGGGGTACAGAACAGCACTGCTTGCCACAAGATGGTGCTCTGTAGATAACAACTTTGTGAGTTTTGCCAAAGAAAGATATAATTCTCCTGGACAACTGGGGTGGTGAGACACCTCGTGATTCCCCAAGCCTTCTTTCTGGATGGTCTCCATCTGGGGCCCCTGGTTGGATGGTAAATGTTCCCAAACAGTAATACACACCAGTTAGCGTCCTGTGTAGACTTAAAGTGCTGGAGAAATGCAGGGGCAGCAGCTCTATAAGGTCTGATGAACATTTTCACCTTGAAGCCCTTGCTGCCTCTGGGAAGTTTAAATGGTGGCAGGCAGCAGGTTGGCTTTTTCTAAAGACTAATTGGTCCTTGTTTTTGGTGGAATATTCGGGAGCAAGAATGATGTTCATCAGAAGAGGTTTTGCTAGAAATGACACACTTGGAGTCATAGAAGGAAGTGGCTTGATGAGCTTGGTGTCGGTCATGTCATGCACACGCCGATGGTCCCCACTCTTCCCTGAGCCCCGAGCCCCCACAAAGGAAGAGTGGTACCCAGAGCTCGGTCCAGGCATATGTTGCCTAGCAACATGAAGGGCCTGGAGATGCCAACATCACGATGAGAAGAGCAGCCTTGCACCCACCAGTGAGGGGAATACATTCATTAACAAGACTGGCCGGCGCTGTCCTTCTAGACTGGGCCTCTCGGAGCTGGAGAGAGAAGCTCCATTTCCCATCCCTCTTATAATGAGGGCAGGAGGGAGCCTCCCACGCTGCACTGCTGCCATCCCTCAGGGGTAAATTTTTAGCTGCAGAATTTATGAGTTGCACATTTATTTGATTTGGCTTTTGGTTAATTTTTTTTCTCCTCTTGTCAACCTGACAATATGAGGGCAGACAGATTCACCCCTGTAGAAGAGGCAGTAAACGGTGCTCATGGAGGCTGCTTCATAGAGGCCTCCGGACAGTTCTCTCCCGCCCTCCCCTCCCTGCCCCGCTCCTTCCTTCCTCCCTGTCCTCCGTCGCTGGCTCAGCAAGGCTCATGCGGCCAGAATGCTGCACTCTAAATAAATACATCCCGAAATAAATATGGATGCGAGTCTCATTAACATTACCTGTCAAATCCCTAAGCAGAGAACCCCCAAATGGCCCCCTGGGCCTCCCAGTAATTTCTGGAAAGCACATAAAATAAGCTGATCAGTGGAGATGTTTGTGGAAATCATTAGTAGGGTGGGGAAGATATGCTTATAAGTCAATAATTCTTTTTGACATGACCTTTGCACAGGTCGTGTGATGATTCTCCTTAATGGAAGGAAAAGACACATGCCCTGAGTTGTAGGACAGACGTCAGGAGTCCGGAAAGGCGGTCCAAGGAAGATCTTGGTTATTTTATTGTAGTTTTCTGCTTTTAATTAACTCAGATGTATGGGGCATTTTGCCAACCTAATGACCATTTTATGGTTCTTCTGATCTTCCAGTGGCAGGAGATACAGTGATGCACTTTTCAAAGAATGGCAAATATCATTGGCAGCAAAATTTATGTTAGAAGAGACCTAAAGAACAGATACTCAATCTGATTTCTTAAGAACCTTTTTGTGTTGGATTTAGTCCATATGACCTATGCAGTGGGCCAGTCCTCAAGAGTAGTAACTTATGACTCTACAGTGAAATTTCTACAGCTCAGAATTTGTTTATCCTGGAGGTTGTTGAGTTGGTGGTTCACCCCCAAAGCTTTTTGTGCTGTTTTGTGTTTTTGGAATTCATAAGCTAGGACCCTCAGCATGAGCATAACAAAGGTATAGATGCTGGGACCAAAGAAAGAATGAAGTCACCCCATGGCTGCTGTGATGGGCTTTTTATGATGTCTTTGAAGGAGGATTGTCAGGTGACACAAGGAAGAACTGCGTTTCCAAGAGAGCTGATTACGGGACCCTGAGTGGCCAAGTTTAGAAAGTGGTCCCAGTTTGGAGAACACATTCCCAAGGCATAGCTATTGCATTGGATTTGGGAGAAAAGAAGGCACAAAGTTTAACCCTGAGCTTCGCAGTCATTTATTTGTCTTGGAAAAGGCCCTGAAGATACATGAATTCTAATAGAAAACAGCAGGTATGAATCAGGCCATGGGCACCAGGGTCCGATCTCCGGCAGCACTGGGAGCTGCGTTTTCTGGCTATCCCCTTGGTTTGTAAGCAGACAGCAAACATAGCTGACCTCTAAACACTCGGTCTTCTTCTTTCTTTAATTTCAGGTTAATGTGAGGGTACAAACAACCAGGGCACAATGTTTGAGTTAGGCAGAGTCTCCACATCCCGACGCTGTGTAATACTGATTTTCCTCCCTCCCTCCCTTTTCCTCCTTCCCTCTCTCTCTCTCTCCCTCCCTCTCTCTCTCCCTCCCTCCCTTCCTCCCACCCTTTCTTCCTCCCTCCCTCCCTCCATTCCTCCCCTCCCTCCCTCTCTCCCTCTCCTCCCCTCTCTCCCTCTTTCCCTCCCTCCCTCCCTCCGTCTCTCCCTTCCTCCTTCCCCTCCCTCTCTCCCTCCCTCCCTCTCTCTTTTCCTTCCTTTCCTCCCCTCTCTCCCTCTCTCCCTCCCTCCCTCCCTCTATCCCTCCCTCCCTCTCTCCCTCTCTTCCTCCCCTCCCTCTCCTCCCCTCCCTCCCTCTATCCCTCCCTCCCTCTATCCCTCCCTCCCTCCCTCTCTCCCTCTCTTCCTTCCTCCCTCCCTCCCTCCCCTCTCTCTCTTCCTTCCTCTCCTCCCCCCTCTCTCTTCCTCCCCCCCTCTCCTCCCCT